>VMBQ01007961.1:0-27448 GCA_007657795.1 Dreissena rostriformis
TTGGTGTGCAGTGCTAATTTGTTAGTTGATTGATTGTGATGTATTGAAGATATTTCATGGCGTAGGTTCTAACCTTTATTATTCAACAGGTCATGCGAATCGAGAGTCTCTGTCTAGAAAAATGTTGCAGTTTTATTCTGTATAGATGTGTCCTCTTCTATAACGTTTTCAGTGTACCGACATTGAACACGTTTTATAAATTAGGCATTAATTGTTAGAAGGTTTTTTAACTAAAATACAATTTTTTTATTTTCTGTTCTGTCTTCGCATATTTCCAATTACCATTGTCTTCTGCATCCAAAATAAAAATGTTTATACAAATGTTTCCGAACAATAAAGGAGTGTAGGACATTCCAAGTTGCCTACCCTCAATGTTTTTTTCCTCTTTTGTCATAATAATTTAGTTACTAAATTCACTCTGATGAACCTAAATGTTGGAAAAACTAACCATGCTGCGGTTTTGAATTTGAGATGCTGCTCAAACTTATGTACATGCCGTATTTATATGCAACTATATAATCTGCTTACAAATATGAATAACATGAGGTACATCATTCGTAAACGAAAGCAATCGGCCCGAAATAATTCATATTGCTCAGGTTATATCACTCATCAGCATTGATTTAGAATTACATACCGTAGTTTTCATACACAATATTCTAATGTTGCAAACGTATATTTAAATATATGATATTACGTAGACAGATCAAGAGAGAATAACTCACTTAACCTTGGAATTTAAAGCGGGACTGTACGATTTTGTCAAATAAAAATGAATTTATATAAANGCTTAAACAAGGGACATTACTTTGCAAGTACTTTTTAACACTCTCCTACGCAGTGGTCTCCCTTTTACTAGTAGTAGAAAAAGTAGTTCCGAAAATTTGTTCTTTTTACTCGTGAAAAGAACAATTGTTCTTTTCACTACTGTTATTTCACTGCAGAAATGTCATATTTTAGCGTAAGGTATAAAAGAAAATGTAAGCACAAAGGGGTTGTTTTCTCCCCGCAGAAAACCAGAAAAATAAAAAATAACAGTCTCTACTCATAAGTCATTTATGTATTAATTTAAAACAAAGAAAAATACAAAACTGTGGGCATAGATCTGGTTGTATGATGTTTCCTTGATCGAAAAACTAACCATGCTGCGGTTGTGAATTTGAGATGCTGCTAAAAATTATGAACATGCCGTATTTAAATGCAACTATATAATCTGCTTACAAATATGAATAGCATGAGGTACATCATTCGTAAACGAAAGCAATCGGCCCGAAATAATTCATATTGCTCAGTTTATATTACTCATCAGCATTGATTTAGAATTACATACCGTAGTTTTATACACAATATTCTAATTTTGCAAACGTATCTTTAAATATATGATATTACGAAGACAGATCAAGAGAGAATAACTCACTTAACCTTGGAATTCAAAACACGTTTTCATAATGTATAAGACAAAGGGGAAATGTTGACATTTACTTGTTCAAACTTTTTACAATTGTAAAATAAAATAAATATAATGTTATGTATTTATTGACAACGCTATAATATTGTTATAGAACCTTAACTAATTACAATAGCAAACAAACGTTGATTAAAGAAGAATTCTAGTCTCGAAAATCGAACGCGGGACCTCTCGCTGTAAACACGTATTTTTTTCTCTTCACCACAGAGGCATTTAAACTTCTTGGCTGCGTAATATAATCAACATCTTTAAGTGACGGTAATGTAGGAAATATGGCGATATTACACGAAGTTAATAACATTTATAAATCCTTGAAACCAGTCCAGTTTAATATCACAATTGTTTCATATTCGATTTTCGATTTTTCGGCTCATGCGTCACATGCGGGTGAAATTGCTTCTGTTTACACATCGTGTCAAAGAAATCAGCTGAGCAAAAAATAACATGATATGTTTAGCAAAAAAACTATTTTCTTAATTGCTTCAACAAAGTTTCTCACTGGCTCGATGAGCAGTTCCAACTTTTCAATGTTCGTATAGTGCAATATATTATATTGCTTCTAATTAACGTAAGACATGGGGCAACATTATATTTATATATTAGGACACCAAGTTGAGTAAGTCGAGTATTGCAATGTAGTACTCAATCGTAATTTGCAATTGGCTTTCCGAAACGTAAGCATAGTGGTTGGTACCTGCGCTTATAAACTAGGCGATACAAGTTAAATGGGACAATTTTAACATATTTTCTTTTTTTTTCGAGATCGACAGAAAGATGGGTTTGTGCTGGGTACTTGACTCCATCACCGCCCAAGATCACAAATAAACTATCCTATATTTAATTTAGAACAATATAGCGATTAATGACTCTGTCGAAAATAATCCGGTCGCATGCTGATGTGTCCGATCTGCAGGCATCGGGAAGACTGGACACGTCGGAGCCGTCCGCCGTCCGATGAGTGGCACAATTTAATACCTCAGTCACAAATAGAGACCGATCGCCGTCCGATAAGCGGACGACGTTTTTTTTCCTTCATCGGGCTGACGCCCGGCCGATGATCGCATGGAAACAGGGTCGTTTTTTTGCATCGGGCGGCGTCCGGATTTATATTTAGTGTCACTTAAAATTTTACCCGACGTCAGGCCCGAGAAAGAATCGAGTTAAGATCGAAGAAAGATCGGACTTTCCACGCACGATTATTGCCCGACGATCGCCCGACATTGGATTCGTTGTACGTGTATCATGACTAGCTCCGTCCTGCGTCCTTCAGTCATCGTGCGGAGGCCGAAGTAAATGTCCCTGGGAAATACCTTGATGTTTTCCGATACAATAAATCCGATGTCGGCGATCGCCGGGCGATACCCGTGTGTTTATTTTCCGATCTTTTTTCGATCTCAACTCGATTCCATCCCGGGCCCGACGTCGGGTAAAATTTTAAGTGAGACTTAAAATTAATCCGGACGCCGCCCGATGTTACAAAATGACCCGNTGTACTACCTACAGTATTTAACATCACGACTTACTGGATTAATCAGCGACAAACTGAGAGCGTTTAGGAATCTCGCTGACCACGTGTATTCAGACCAAGACAGGTATGGTCATCTCGAAACCTCACTTAATCTTCTAGGACATTGTTGGGAGCTGGAAGGTTGGTCGTCAGCAGCTTGGGAATGCTATCAGCTGTCAGTGACTATTCAACCGCAGAACAACGCCGCTTACTGGCACATGTTTAGACTTATTTATGGATCATTTATGGGCCTTAAAACGTTATCATGCTAAAGTTCTGCTTCTCAGTGTGCAAATGTGCATACAAAGGGTGACAATTTGATTGTATAGACTGTGCACCATTTACAAGAATGGTAGTGATCGCAGTTGTAATCATTTTATGTTTCGCGTTATGGTGTTGTGAGTTTTGTCCTGTCTTGTACAAAAAAATGTGTTTATTGCCTTTAACAAAGGAAGATTTGAATGTTGAAAAGAGTTTCTCTTTTTGAGATCTCTATGATGTTTTAATATTAATCTATTCTAAACTACAGTGGTTTTATTCTTACTAGCTGCGTGGATACAGTTGAACGTATTGTTGTTGATATCGTTGTCGTCTTTAAATAATCAGACGTTGTTAGCAACAAAAATACTACTTGTTATGTACGTAGGACCCATTTACGACCTTTCTTGTACATATGTATACATTGTTTGTTGTACAGTGCTAATTTGTTAGTTGATTGATTGTGAATTATCAAAGATATATCATGGCGTAGGGTCTAACCTATATTATTCAACTGGCCATGTGGATCGAGACTCTCTGTTAAGAAAAGTGTTGCAGTTATTATCTGTTTAAATTTGTCCCCTTTTATAACATATTCAGTGTACCGACTATTGAACAAATTTCATAAATTGCTAAGGTATTACTTGCAACGATCAGAACGTTAGGGTTTAGAACTAAAATTCAACATTTTGATTTTCTGTTTAATTCGCATATTTTCAATTAAATTGGTCTTCTGCATACATAATCATAAATTGTATATACATTTACCGAACAATCAAAGAGTCATCGACATTCCAAGTTGCCAACCCTTATCGAGCATTTTGATTGAATTATATTGCTCCTAATAAACGTATGACACGTGCAACAAAATAATTATATATTAGGACACCAATTTGCGTAGTGCAATGTTTGACTCAGTCGTAAGCTGCACTTGGCTTTCCGAAACGTTAGCAAAGTGGTTGGTAGCTGCGCTTCTAAACTAGGCGCTCTGGGTTTAATGGGACATTTTCAACACATTTTCGGGATTGTTTCGAGGTCGACAGAGAGATTGGGATTCCGCTGGGTACTCGCCTCCCACACTGCCCAAGATCACACATAGACTATCCTATATTTTATTTAGAACGATAAAGCGATTACGCAGCATGGTCCAGTTACTGAGGTACATGTGCTGGGGCACACTTCGGGTTCTCTCATTATTATCACATACTGAGCGAAAACTGTGTATTCGTAACGAATTCTTAATTTGTTGGATAATAGGCTGGTCTTAACTTTGTTAACGAATAAAGAAATAAGCATTTCTTTTAATTGCACCGGTTTGACCTTCTCACGATTTAACCCCAACACGTTACTAAAGGCAAGAAACTGCATGAAATCAACAATTGCTGTTAATATAAACTATACATGCAATGATGGTCAATGTTCACTATTTTAGAACGTGTTTGATGACTTTTGTTCCACGATTTTCATCAAAACTCCTCAGATTGTAGGCTAGCAATTATGTTTGTTTGTTTGTTTGTTTAGACCTCTGCTATGCTTGCTCAACTCATGCACCTAGGGGTAAAGTTCATAACACATTGGGCGGTGATTAAATGTTACATGTATATATAAATATCAATATAAATATAAAAAAAAGATTCTTCAGTCTTTCAAATCACAAGGCACACAGCTTCGATAATTGGTATGTGACATAAGATACAAAAATACAACTATGTTTATTTGACTCACATCCCTAGGACAAAACTGACTTTGACCCACGAATCAAATGTCTTATGTATCACGTTAACTTTAAAAATCTTTTCCTTTTAAAACAAAGCCCAACACAGGTAATAATTGGCCTGTTAAATCTTATAGTGGTCTTCTACATGTGTTTAAACCATGACCATGTGGCCTCAATTGGCAACGCCAGTGGTTGGTGCAGAGCTTTGGTAATTGGTAAGGTCAACTAAAATCGTGTTTCTATACAAATTTCATTCAAATCATGACCCTAGAGTCCTCACTGACCAAGCCGCAAGAATAACATGACAAGGTCCATACATGAAACATTGGTATATATCAGTGTTGTTCAACGAATTGTTTTACTCTTACGGGAAGCATTTACCACCCCAGGACTAACATTTGAATTAAGACTTTATTTCTGAAATAATTTTCAAAATTGTCTTGTATTTATGAACAACGTCCTGATGTGTATTATTTGGAATGTAACATACTGTAGGGGTCCTGTTCAACGTTCATTTAATAATACTTCCGGCCGTTTCCTGTGCGTCACCTTGTAATCATAGATTTCATTAGCAAAATGTTTACACAACCTTTTCTCATCAGGGCCCAACTATGTTTCATTTGGTATGTTACTGATTAATGTTGTTAGCAAACGCATGTGGTTAAAACTGACCGCACCCGAGGGTGCGCAAATAATGTATATCGACAACATAAATAACAATATTTTCTCTTAAAACACATAAATCAGGGGAGCAAACGAGGGCCCGTATGCCCTCTTGTATGGCCTTGCGACTTTGTAATATTAAGTCCATTATAGTATCCCACTTATGTAGACAATTTGGATAAATTTCTTAATTTTTGTTCAAATATCGGATATTATGGTAAACATTGTCAATCTACTTCCAAATGTATCACTTTCGTGGGGTTTTGACTGGACTGCGTTCATAAAAACGCACGTCTCCTTGACACAAAGGTCACCAAGCTACAATCGCTCCTTTCTCACAAATTCAGAGGCTCCGTTACAACAATTTCCATCATATTGAAACAGTAAAAATACTCACGTGCAAACAATGTCACAATTCCTTAATCACGTCAAGCACATGAATACCGTACCCAAGATCCCTTTTCGTGGATAAACTTGGTCATCCTATTTGAACCTCGCGTTTTCGTACAGATTTAAAACAGTGTGTCATAATTAGCGAATTGGATCCTACAATACACACACCACATTCCTTTAGTATAGGGGTTACGTCATATACATAGTATTGAATATGTTTTCTTCGATCATAATTATCGTTTGAAATCCCCAGTTTTGTGTTGTATTTGAAACTCCAATTTTCATCTTTTGCAAGCGCCAAAACATTCCAAGATTACTCTGTTTTTAGTGCTCAAGCTAAGCAGATAATCCGTTCTAAGGAAGAAATTTTTGGTGTTCATATTAATTAATAAAATGTATTGAGATACGTTTCCCCTGGTGGATGTTTTAAGGCAGCTATTGCGACTTGGTAATCATTTTATTCTGAATGTTCTATGCAATGCAAACTAAGTTACATTACCTAGCTACATTCTCTTACATATTAACAAGAATTGCGTATAACATTGATCATTTGGTTTTCAATAGTTGACAGCTGTTACAGTTGCATATTTTTCTTCAGCTTGTTGCTTGATGTAAAACCATGAATCTTGATTTAGTCAGCACTCCTGTTTACTCGCGTAAACATTATTTTACTATTATTCCGGTCTTTTCATCAACATGTATTACAATTATATACACTCGGGACGCATTGTTATACACTCGTATATACATTGTTAATGTGTGTGCATGAATTTTCTTACACTGGTTTCTTATATTGATTTAATATACTTGTTTTCATGCGCTGTGGATAATCAACATCCGTCCAAGGTTACCACCCAGTATCCTGCCAGTGTTAGATTTAACGGTAGACACTCACTTCACACTTAAAATCATTGGTGATCTGGTACTTAATTGTTTAATACTTGACTACAATTAATTGATGTCGATGGCGATCCATTTCGACAAGGTACAAGTTTAGGAGAAATACGCGTACGAAAGGGTCACCAATGAAGGACACGTAGAGGGCATTTGTAACCCATTCTTTCGGCATGGCGTGTCCGACGTCACTGTTCTCTATGCTAAACAGGATACTGTCCTGCACTTCGCAACTGTTTGTTACTGTACAGTCTGTATATAAGGATTCAGGATGCTGATTTCTCATATTTATTTATTATGTTTAGCTAAAGTGGAAACAGTAACTACATGGCTGTTAATATTATTGGCCGTAACATATTTGAGCAACTAGGCTCTGGGATCATTTAGTATATGTCTGTAGGTAGAAGCCTATATACATGAATGTTCATATAAAGATCTTAACCCTTTGAGCGCTGGAACCGGATTTTGAAGGCCTTTGCAAACAGTTTGGATCCAGATGAGACGCCACAGAACGTGGCGTCTCATCAGGATCGAAACTGTTTGCAATTCTGATAGTGGTCTTAGAAAAAAAAGATAATTTTAGAAATTCAGCAGACGACATTTTAGCAGATAGTTCGTGCTGGAGTTGTTTCATAGTAATGCATTTCTGACGTATCTGCCAGAGCTTGATCAATACCATCCGTTTTACTAAGCCCCACATATAAACGGTCGTCGTAGTTAATGTGATATTTAACTATAGAACAATGATCCGCAAATATAATATATTATCAGCAGTAAGTGTAAGCAACGTCATAATACTGAAATAAGCACCTTTCTATTTCAAATACAATCATGGCATCACTTTTTGTGCTATTTTAACTACATGACAATTGCACAAAGGTACGTGGATATAGTGTACGATAAACATCGACTGTATGTCAGAAAGAACGATATATCAGCATACATAATACAATAATTGCCATTCATTAAATACCCATTAAATATATGCGACGACACACAGCTGTTGACTCGTTTAATTTAACACATGCCCCCTCAAATACCTTATTGAATGCAATTCTATGACTTAATGGACAAGGCAGAAACAGCAGACACAACAGTATAAATTTGGAGCTAAGACGTGGTGACATGCAGTCCACTTATTTCCTAACTGATCTCGTAAGTTTTATTTTGGCGACGGTTCCCATTAAAATACTGCTATTTCCTTATGCTTAATTAACATTTCAGAAATTTGTTCAGCATAAATAAATCACTTTGCAAAAGATGTTTCATCGTAAATATTTTTAATTACGTGTAGATGTTAACGACCAGGCAAGCATATTCAAATGAATCAAATTTAATTTCAGGCGTGATGTTATGAAAAACAAGTTAAATTGCGTTATGTTAATTTTCTTAACAGCAGTAAAAAAAAAANAAGTGCATGTTGTTAAAACTGACCGCACCCGAGGATGCGCAAATAATTTAAATCGACAACATACATTACAATGTTTGTTTTTCTTAAAACACATCACTCAGGGGATCAAACGAGGACCCGTATGCTTGTATGCCCTTGCATTTTGTAATACTAGGTGCATTACATTATCCCATTAATTAAGACAATTTGGATATTGTTTTTTAACTTTTGTTCAGATATCGGATATAAGGATGAACATTGTCAATCTTCCAAATCTTTAAAACGACCATTAACGTAAGAACAATCGCTTCTTTCTTACGATCTCAAAAGTGAGAATATACCGTTAACTTAATTCACTTTCCCGTTAGAACAATTTTCATCATTTAAAACTGTACAAATACTCAGTTGCAAACAATGTCACAATTCGTTAATCACGTCAAGCACATGAATTCATTTTCCCACATTTGTATTGCCCAATTGCCTAAAAGATGTATAGGTTTCTTACCGTGCCCAAGATCCATTTTTCTTCTATAAACTTGGTCACCCTTTTTGAACCTCGCGTTTTCGTACCGATTTAAAACAGTGTGTATGAGAGACTTGAATCCTACCATACACACACCACATTCCCTTAGTATAGGGGTAACATTCTATGAACAGTATTGAACATGTTTTCCTCGATCATTATTATCGTTTGAAATCACCAGTTTTTTGTTTTATTTGAAACTCCAATTTTCATCTTTTGCTAGCGCCAAAACATTCCAAGATTACTCTGTGTTGAGTGCTCAAGTTAAGCAGATAATCAGTTTAAAGGAAGAAAGCTTTGGTGTTCATATTAGTTTATAAAAAGTATTTAGTTACGTTTCTCCTGATTGATGTTTAAAGGCAGCTATTGTGACTTGGAAATCATTTTTTTCTGCATGTTCTATGCAATGCACACTGAGTTACATTACCTAGCTACATTCTTTTACATATTAGCGAGTATTGCATATAACAATGCTCATTTGGTTTTCAATAGTTGACAGCTGTTACAGTCGCATATTTGTTATTCACCTTGTTGATTGATGTAAAACCATGAATTTTGATTCAGTTTGTTGATTGATGTTAAACCATGAATTTTGATTCAGTTCTGCACTGCTGTTTACTCGCGTGTACATTATTTTGCTATTATTTCGGTCTTTTCATCAACATGTATTACAATTGTATACACTCGGGTGCGCATTCTTATACACTCGTATATACATTATAAATGTGTGTGCATGAATTGGCTTACACTGGTTGCGTATATTGTTATATACTTGTTGTCATGCGGCTGTGACTAATCAAAATTCTTCCAGTGTTAACACCCAGTATCCTCCCAGTGTTAGATTCAAAGGGAGACACTGAATTCACACTTTAAATATTTGGTGATCTGGTACTTACTTGTATAGTACTTGACTAGAATTCGTTGAAGTCGATGACGATCCATTTGGACAGACTTTCCAATGGCGGCGTCTGCGTCAAGGTACCAGTTTAGGAGACATACGCGTACGAAAGGGTCACCAATGGAGGACACGTAGAGGGCATTTGTTACCCATTCGATCGGCATGGCGTGTACTACATCACTGTTCTCTATGCTAAACAGGATACTGTCCTGCACTTCGCAACTGTTTGTTACTGTACAGTCTGTAACTAAGATTCAGGATGCTGATTTATCATATTTGTATGTCATGTTTAGCTAAAGTGGGAACAGTAACTACATGGCTGTTAATATTATTGGCCGTAACATGTTTGAGCAACTATACACTGGCGTCATAACATATATGTCTGTAGATAGAAGCCTATACACATGTATTTTCATATACAGATTTTAAGATTAACGTTGTTCGATTAAATACTATTCTTCAAATAGTTATTTTAATGTTATAAAACACTTAGCACATTTGAACATTATGATGATGTTTCAATATTATTTTACTTATATATCGTTTATACAAATCCTTAATGTACATAAATCCACACACTTTATCCCTGTAATCTATATACATGTAAACACAGAATGCGGCTAGCGTACTTATGAATGTTTTGCTACTATTTGAGATAGTTCGTGCTTGAGTTGTTTCAAAGTAATTCATTTCTGACGTATGTACCAGAGCCTGAACAATACCATCCGTTTTACTAAGCCCCAAATATATACGTTAATCGTAGTTAATGTGAGCTTTAACTATAGAACAATGATCCGAAAATATAATATATTATCATCAGTAAGTGTAAGCAACGTCATAATACTGAAATAAGCGCCTTTCTCTTTCGAATAAAATGATGGCATCACTTTTTGCGCTATTTTAACGACATGACAATTGCACAAAGGTACGTGGATATAGTGTACGATAAACATCGACTTCATGTCAGGAAGTACGATATATCAGCATAAATTATACAATAATTGCCATTCATTACCATAAATTATATGCGACGAAACACAGCTGTTGAATCGTTTAATTTAACACATGCCTCCTCAAAGACCTTATTGAATGCAATTATTTGACAAATTGGACAAGGCAGAAACAGCAGACACAACGGTACAAATATGGAGCTAAGACGTGATGAAATGGAGTCCACTTATTTTCTTACTGATCTCGTACGTTTTATTTTGGAGACGGTTCCCATTTACATACTGCTATTTCCTTTTGTTTAATTAACAATTCATAACTTTGTTCAGCATAAATATTTCACTTTACAAAACATGTTTCATCGAAATTATGTTTCATTACGTATAGATGTTAACGACCAGGAAAGCATATTAAAATGAATCAGATTTAATGTCAGGCGTGATGTTATGAAAAACAAGTTAAATTGCATTATGTTAATTTCTTAACAGCAGTAAAAAACTGCCGTAGAACAAAATGCATTCTGGATAACATTACACAATAACCTTATATATCATTCGTTATGTGAAAATTGTGGAATAAAAATTTGAGTCTTTTTTTCCGCACTTTTGTTAATTATTTGTTAAACTGTTGAGATGTTTAAATCCATATTACGTTTATTATAACACATGCAAAATTACTTCCGTAAGTACAATTAACAACAAAACTGATTACAGATGCTTTTTAAAAGTAAGCAAATTATTATTTTAGAAAATTGCAACTTCATTGTCAAAGATGTATATTTAAGTCGAGTCACAATGTATACTTCACATAACACATAAACAGATTGCTACTTCTGTGTTGTGTAAGTAAAAATATGTTAACCATTGGTTATATAGAAGCAAGATCCCTCGATACGCCCTAAATTACTTTAAGTATCATATCATTCGTCATAAAACATAACGAGACATAAACACTGTTGCTAGTTAAGCTATGCATGTTAAACTGACTACTACAATTGACATAATAGAAACTTCATTGACACATTAACTAATACATAGACTACGATTGATAAAAGGATTAGTTACATCAGAAAAAGAAACCCAAGAAATGTATTAGCCTCAGTAGAGATTGTGTGTGTCCATCCACCATCGCCCACCTCCTGCGCCACCACTTCCGCCAGCGTTAGCACTCCCGTCTTGTCCATCCTGCCCGTCTAAACCAGGTTGGCCACCTTTTCCTCCCTTTCCTCCCATGCCTCCAGCTGCACCACCTCCGCCGCCCCCTCCCCCGCCTCCGTATATCGAGGTCGCATCATTTCCATTCGCACCGTTTCTACCATGGTCGCCTCCATTGCCGCCGTAACCCCCGCCTATGNCACCACCGCCACCACCGCCAACATATCCACCGATGTCATTAGGTCCACCATTTCCTGTTCCATATCCACCAGGGTCTCCTCCAGGGTCACCTGAATATTAACAGAAAGATAACACCATTCAAATTATCCATTTAGTGAAATTATAGGGTTTATTATTCCTTGTTTTTGTTGTTTTGTCTTGAACAAAAAGAAATAAAACAAATCGATTCACATTGAAATACAATGAAAAGATCGATTACAGTTTCGACAAACATAATTTAAAGCAATTAGTGATGCATGCATAACAATATCCTTTAAAATGCAACTGATATTTTACCTTGAGCTGAAAGTCCTATTGATGAACATAGCAACAGGAACAACACAATGAACACAGACCTCATCTTCCCTCAGAAGTGGTGCTGTAATTTGAAACTAACACAAATGCCTACGATTCTTGTGTAGAATATTTGAATTGTATTAAGCTATGCTCCGTCAATTTGCTGCGACAAACATGCACATATATGTTTCCGTGACGTCAACACACAAAAAATTCAAAATATAGTCGGCTTCATACATCAACAATGAAATAAAATCAAATAATTATACAATATTTTATGTTAAAATGAGATGTTATGATGCTAATAAATGCAAATAAAATTCAAAATGAACAAGACGTTAACATTGTTTTGAATTTTAATGAGAATTGTTGTTATTATGTGGTTAAAATGCGCTGGTAATGCAAAAAGTTTTTGTCAAACGTTTGCTAGATCGCACGTGTATATTACTTAACAATGTCTTGGACTTTTCAAACTTATTTCACGAGTATAGGCTCTGCCCAGGGTTTGTTGTAGAATAATCCATATTTTTTAATTACGTCTTTGTCTTAAGAAAACAAAGTACGGGTCGTGGTAGAATTTACAATATATCGCCATGCCTGTTCAGAAAAAGCAACATTTAAAAAAGTTATAAACCTTTCAAAACAAACAAAGTACCATAACAATAATACACCGATGACAAACGGCATGGTTCGAAGCAGTTCATAAATAATTGGGTCAAATGGGTGATATGGCTATTCTCTTGACCAGTCTCAATCGAGGTTACTGTTATTTTATCACATTGCCATCCAACACGACTTTGTCACGGATCATGTCAAAGGTTTTGTCACCATACTCGTAATGTATAGGACTCACTATGAATTCGTCGATCGATTTTTTTAACCGTATTACTTAATTTAAATCGTACAAATACACAGCTTGAATTTGGCTAAACGATTTTTTTTTTATCAGATTGCTCATTGATTGTTATTGTCCTCTTCTGTGAGATTTGTCCAGGAAGCATGATCGTCTTGCCCTTGTCTCCCCTCCAGAGAAATAGATACGCAACTTGTTCTTTCCTGTTTTGTTTGACTTTTAGCGGACCATCAAACATCATTTTGAAATGTCGCTCACATTCCTTAACATCATCGGGCCAAGTCCATTGTTTGTGGTGGTAGTCCAGTTGTTTGTATTTAAATTTGAACTTGACTGTTTATTTCACAACAGAAATTTAAAGTTTGACTTTTTTCTGTTAACAACATAATTCCAGTTCTGTTACCCTATTTTATTTTGTGTGTGTATAATGCATTATGTTTACGGTGTGTGCGCACAGGTCAGACGTATATTTTTGCTCTTTGAATATTTGTGTGATTTTACGTGCTTAAAGTGACGATAACTACCAAAGATTGTTATTGCTTACTATACAAACCTATACTGATTATATAAATGTGTTGAAATGTGAAAAGTTAGTGGTGTATTTGGGAAATAAACATTTCAACTATTTCAAAATTTAAACTGCATAAAGAACAGGTAATGTGTACACCAGCATGAATAGCCGCTGGACAGTGCATGTTTCGACAATCGAATTAACAGACGGTGGACACTGGTCAGCACAATACCTAGGTAAATATAAACCATTGTGTTTGCACTAGTAGCTTGTTAGCTATCCCAGTGTAAATCGAGCAAAACTATTAAAATGGGTGTTGATGCAGTAACATTTCGCATACGGATTGGGTCCTTTTTGCCATCGAGAAGGCATAGACAATCTGGCAATAAACCTGGAAATAAAGACAAACATTATTCCCCATATGTGAAATCATCGGACATTCACTTACGCATCTTTGCCTCCAGCATATGTATTCTCCTGATACTACACTACTACGTGGCCACCATGCATGCAGTCAATTTTGTGACAATCCTACCTCTAGCAGGTAAAAGCATGTGCCAGTCCATGGAAAATAGTGTAACATCAATCCATCCAGATAATATTGGTCTACCGCACGCTCCCTCGCAGGTAAACGTTGGATACAACATTAAGGAAACCGTGCTTCTATTAGCAGCAGACGTGGAACTAAACCCCGGCCCAACGGATCTTGACGCAGTTCTCGCAGCTATAAGATCATCAGAGGCAAGTCATTTGAACGAAATGCGGTTGATTCGCGAAGAAATGTCCGAAATTAAACATGATGTCAAAAATCTTAAAGACGAAAATACAGCTTTACGCGGTGAAAAACGAACACTAAATACGAAATGCGAAAACACAGATACTTGTATTTTTTACATTTAACGCAACATCTCCGACGGGCAGGACCTTACAGAAAACCTGCGACTAGATGTAGACCATTTGCATAACCAATGTGACGAACATATTATCGTTTGAAATCACCAGTTGTTTTTTGTTTTTTTTTGACACTCCTATTTTCCTCTTTTGCTAGCGCTAAAACATTCCAAGATTACCGCACACACCATCACCCCCAAACACACCACACACACCGCACACACACCATCAGCCCCAAATACACCGCACACACCATCACCCCCAAAAACACCGCACACACCAAACACACCGCAAACACACCAAACACACCGCACACACCAACACCCCCAAACACACCGCACACACACCATCATGCCCAAACACACTGCACACACCATCACTTGCAAACACNCAAGGAAATTATTACGTTTGAGCTAATTTTTTATTTAAAAGGTTTCCCCATTGGAGCGATTTTAAAAGTTTTCTTGGAAAATTTTAAACACAGATATGTAACATTCAATTATAATATGGCCACGATATGTTTTCATTCTGGGAAATTCTTTGGCTTGTATTGCTTATCCCGCTGCTGCCTTACTTCGACTTGAAAAGTGCTTTGCTATAAATACAATGTCTAATGAGGCTTAACAATTTCATGGACGATATAGAGACTATCAAGTTAATGAATTTAAACAGCAATAGTGTCGTAAGCCATAGCCTAAGAATTATGAGATTTCTTATAATAGGAGATACAAGTGGCAGTTTGTAAGTTTGGGGCTGCGTAAATAAATTTGTTTAAATTAGGTGTTTTTCTGTTGTACAGAAGATGATGTTTTTATGTCTCAATATTTTATAGCCAAATTGATTGAGAACAGTGAAACATTATACACTGTCCGTTATCATCCATCTATTTTTCCTAGTAGACGTATGTAGGTAATATATAACACACACATCCATTTTAAATCCCACAACCGGTAAATTGTGCAAGTAGAATTTCATAATTGACAACATATTCTACAAAATACTCTACAATTTCTGTGACTATTTCGTTTTGTAAAGACTACTGTTTCTTTTCCAACCAGATACTATGCAACAGTCTCTTAATAATACAAATTATTACAATAATAATTATAATTTCATTTTGTAGCAAAACAGATGTATACGTTTAATTAAACATCATACATATATGCTATTCTTAAATTATAAAACAAAAAATCTTTCGATAAAAACATGCTTTACAAAATGATCCATTTCATACGTGTACCTCTTTCTTTTACAAAGATATGTATATTAAACTCGATGTCACTCGTCATCGTATAATGTAAACATTGTAAATTGTAACAAAAATCACATTAGCATACGTAAAATTATATGTAAAACACAATTGTCATTTCCGTTCCGAATAATGTCAAACTTTTAAAACTTTTTCATCAACGACCTCCGCCGCCTAAAAAACCATCCCCCACCGCCTGCCCCACCACTTCCGCCACTTGTGGAACTGCCGTGTTGTCCATCCTTCCCGTCGAAACCCAACAATCCCCCTTCGCCTCCCTTTCCACCTTGGCCACCATTTGCACCACCTCCGCCGCCCCCTCCGCCGCCTCCGAATATAGAGGTCGCATCCTTGCCATTTGCACCGTTCTTACCATGGTCGCCTCCCTGTCCGCCGTTACCACCGCCTCTGCCGGCGCCTCCGCCACCACCGCCACCGCCGCCGTATTCTCCACCATTTCCTCCATAGCCGCCATCATAACCTATGGTTAAAACAGGGAGTTCCTTGTTTATTTTCCGGAATATATAATAATCGCTACGTACTTGCAGAAAGATGTGAAACAACATTACTTTTTTTAAACTAACGATTTCCGGAGAAGTTAATTGAAATGTGCAATTATAGCTATTTCTTAGTACACGACTACAATTTAAATGATCTATTTAGTAAAATTAGGTTTATTATTCCTTATCTTTGTTATTTTGACTTGAAAAAAATGAAACTAATTAAATAGATTAAAATTTCGATTAACATAATTTGAAGCAATTATTGACGCATGCTTACAATGTTCTTTTAAAATGCAACTGACATTTTACCTTGAGCTGAAAGGCCTATTGATGAACAAAGCAACAGGAACAATACCATGAACACACACCTCATCTTCTCTTAGAACTGGTGCTAAAATAAATGAAAAATAGAGTTAAGTTGTGAACAAATTAATTTTTGAAACGACATTTAAAAAAAAATCTAGTTTTTTAATTCACTAGTTGCATGATAGATTTTCCAGAGTAACTATTGGCAACATCTATTGCAATGAACTAGTAAATATAATTATATCAATAGGCAAGATAATATGATGTTTACGTTCTTTGTCTGATTACAAAGCAAAACGAAAATATGTCAACGTAGATACTCTAAGAACAAAGGTAAACTTACTTACCAAGTTGCTTATCGTAACTCGATCTGTTATCCGACAAAATCAGTAGATGAATTTATACGTTTATATAGTGGTATAACGTGCAAAAAAACCACGGGGATTAACAGCATTCTGGATAACGACTATCATTAACATAAAATGTACATCAACTTGTCATAATGGGCGATGATGTGCAAACTCGACTTTTTGTTCTTACGATGTTGGTTAAATTAACATTTTTGTTTCATTGCCGCATTCTAAACAAAACCGATACGTTTTAAAGAGACTTGAACACAATTTTTAAAATAACGATATTAAACAAATTGTCATATAGATCTTTATTCAAAAAAGACTGTATGCATTATTTTAAACTAGCGAAATGAAGATAACTGTTTAACATATTGGTTCATTTAAGGATAATCATCATTCGATATCGGTGTAATTATTTGTAACGCTTTTCCTCGATAATCTGGAAAAATACGTCTAGTATAAGTATAGCGGTTATGTTTCGCACATTATCTCGAAAGGCTGTGTTGCGCAGTGGAAAGGAGGGAGGATTTGCTTCCAGAAGACCCGGGTTAGGGTTTAATCTTGCTAGTATAACAATTGATTAGTTAAGACTAGTAAAAACATTAACGATGTGTTAGTAAACATATTTAATGAGTTTTTTTAAAAATACGAAAATCTGTGAACAAGTTTTGGCTGATTTGATTTACAACAAACATGTAACTTAATGGTAAAATTAAATATTATAAAACACAAAGTTGTATGTAGCACTAGCACCACACCAAAGATCTTGGAAACTCTCCTCGAAAAATAGAACCCGGTCTCAAGAGAGACGATATATAAGATACAACATTGCACCGAAATTTAAAACAGTGTTTACACAATAACATGTATTCGATTTTAATTATCGTATTTATGTTCAAGACCTCGAAGACATATTTCTGATTTGTATGCCTCAAGAAAATGAACCTTTACAGCTAATTTACATGCCCTGGTGGTTAACCATTCATGGGAACCATAACTCAGATTATTGCTTTAAAAACATCAACAGTTCCTGTTTAACCTATTTACTTGTAAACGAATAACTTAAAAAGACAATATGTTGAGCCATTCTGAAAGACAAGCGAACTGTATTGTTTCACAAATGTATTGTGAACTTGTGTTTACTAATCGTATATAGAATATTCGATTTCAGTAACAAAAACGCAATTTCTCAACAATTATAATGAATTTTGAAATGTGCCACTTTCGAAACTCCAAATCAGTGACAGTGAGTGCAAATACGTCCGACCACCGCAAATAATTTGTCAGGCGTTTAACCACAAATGACAAACAACGTATAATTTATTAGGCAAGTTTCGAAATCGTTGACACCATGCAAGGTATTCCACAGCAGTTCTTTACTGGTGCATTTGAAAGTAAAATTACGAAATTAAACTTTTTTGCCATAACATCCTGTCTAAAATTACATTTGATTTATACGTTATTACAGACCTGTCTGTTTACATCTAGACGTTCTTAACAATGTTTTTTATCACGAAACTTTTTTTGCAAATGGTAAACGACCAGGCAAGTATGTACATATGAATCAAATTAATTTTCAGACGTGAAGTTATGAAAAACAAGTTAAATTGCGTAATGTTTATTTTTTTAACATCGGTAAAAAAAACTGTCGTAGAACAAAATGCATCCTGGATAACAATACACAATTACCTAATATATCATTCGTTCATTTGAAATTTGTGGTAAAAAAATTGGGTTTCGTTTTTCTTCCGCACTTTTGTGAATTCTTTTTTTAACTGTTGAGATTTTGAAATCCCTATTACGTTTAGTTAAACACTTGCGAAATTACGCAAGTACAATTAACAACAATACTGATTACGAATGCTTTATTATTTATTTTATTTTAGAAAATGGCAACTTCATTGTCAAAGGTGTGTATTAAAGTCGAGTAATAATGTAAACTTCATATAACACATGTACAGGTTGCAACTACTATGTTTTGTAAGTAAAAATATGTTTACAATTGGTCACATAGAAGCAAGATCGCACCTATATTTATTAGCATTATCCTTCGATACGCCTTTTGTGACCTTAAGTATCATATAATTCGTCACCAAACATAACGAGACTTAAACGCCATTACTAGTTCAGCTATTAATGTCAAACTTTCGACTATATTTGACATTTTAAATACATAATATTAATACCGGTAATCTAAATAGCAACCGCTTCGACGAATTGATTATAACACATCATAGACAACGATTGATAAAAGGGTTACATACAAATTAGAAACCCAAGCAATGGGTTAGCCTTACTAGACATTGTGTTCAGATATTTTGTCCCCCACTAAATGGCCGCCGTACCCCACCGCCTGCGCCACCTCTTCCGCCAGCGTTGGAACTACCGTCTTGTCCATCCTGCCCGTCGAAACCATAAAGGCCACCTTTTCCTCCCTTTCCTCCCTTGCCTCCACCTGCACCACCTCCGCCGCCCCCTCCCCCGCCTCCGTATATTGAGGACGCATCCTGGCCATTCGCACCGTCCCTACCACGGTCGCCCCCTGTCCGCCGTTTCCCCCGCCGATCCCCCCGCCTAAGCCCCCGCCACCGCCTTTGCCGCCGCCGTTTCTTCCACCACTTCCTCTTCGACCGCCCCTATAGCCTATGGTTAAAAACATCGAGTTCCATATTTTCTTTCCGGAGTATAAAATGTTCTCAAACAATTAGCCCAACATCACCTTTTTAGAAGAAATTTGACGTGTTTAAATTGTGTTAATTTAGGTTTATAAAATAATTATTGTGATATATATTCCACAATAATGAATTTGACAATCGCCAACTGTAATGCAAGAACATAATAGAATTGTGATTCAGAGGAAGCACATTTTTAAATCAAAGTACTATCTAGGTCTATATAAACCTTATGACTCCCAGGGCGTGGCCGGTATTTACCCTAGGGGCATCTTTTTAGAAAACTTTGTAAAGGACTGCTATACGAAGATACACACCAAATATATCACCCGAGGGCAGTGCTTTTTGTGTCGTGTTCTGATAAAACTTGGCATAATGCATGTGCGCAAAGTGTCGTCACAGATTAGCCTTTGAAGTCCGCACAGGCTAATCCGGGACGACACTTTCCGCCTGAACTGGATTTTCGCTAAGAAGAGCAATCATTTAAACGAACAATTCCAGGACTGCACAGACTAATCTGGGAAGATAATTTACGCACAAGCATTATTTCCAGTTTTCTTAGAACACGACACATTTAAGAAACCTTATTTTGAAAATATCTTTAATACATAATCATGATGTCAAAAAAGTTAAAAATTGGTATGATTTTGTGAATGTTTAATGTATGATGATATAAATCGCACTTGCAGAACTTTACTACAGAACGAAAATGAAGGACTGTTAAATGATTCAAATCTCAACGTATAAGGACACGTCTTCGTCTTCATTCTTTATTAACAGAAAGAATTGTTTTAAACATTTAAAAAATAAAAAAACAATTACTTGAGAAGTTGATAGAAACGTGCAATTATATGAGCCTCGCTCTGTGAAAAAGGGGTTTAATGCATGTGCGTAAAGTGTCGTCTCAGATTAGCCTGTGAAGTCCGCACAGGCTTATCAGGGACGACACTTTCCGCCTAAATTGCATTTTCGCTTAGAAGAGATTTCCTTTAAACGAAAAATACCATAAAAGCGGAAAGTGTCGTCCCTTATTGGTCTGTGTGGATTGATTAGCTAATCTGGGACGACACTTTAAACCTCTTTTTTCACAGAGCGTGTTACACATATATTTCTTAGTACAAGACGACCGCGATTTCAATATAAATGAATATTAACTGAAATATATTGTACAAATCGCATTATCCATTAAATGAAATTATTTGGGTTTATTATCCCTCGACATTGTTGTTTTGCCTTAAAAAAAACGATTTCGATAAACGTAATTTATAGCAATTCGTGATGAGTGCATAAAATGTTCTTTTGACATGCAACTGATACTTTACCTTGAGCTTAAAGGCCTATTGGTGAACATAGCAACAGGAACAACACAATGAACACACACAAAGATTTCCCAGAGTTACACGTACTAAAAGCGACATCCATTGCAATTAACAAATAAAATATAATTGTAAAGAAATCATTATATGACGCAAAGCTAAAATGCTCATTACAAAGCAAAACGGAAATAAGGTAACGCAAATAGTCGAAGAGTAAAGGTAAAATGACTTACCAAGTTATTTATCTTAACTCGATATGTAATCCGATAGAATCTGTAGATGCACTAAGACATTTATATGCTGGCATAATGTGCAATATTAAAAACAAAACAATGGAATAACTGCATTCTATATGACGAATTTCATTAACATACAATTTACATCAGCTTAGCATAATAGGCGATATTTTGCTTACTAGTTTATTTAAATTGACATTTATGTTGCACTGTAAGCAGTGGTGTAGCCGTGTTTGATTTAGAACGAACACGTTACTAAATGTTAAAACTAAATATGATATACACGGATGGATGTAGCAATAACAACACAACCGATATGAATGTATTTGGCTGATTTGATTTAGAACGAACACGTTACTAAATGTTAAAACTAAATATGATATACAAAGATGGATGTAGCAATAACAACACAACCGATATGAATGTATTTGACTGATTTGATTTAGAACGAACAAGTTACTAAATGGTAAAAATAAATATGATATACAAAGATGCATGTAGCAATAACGACACAGCCGATATGGATGTATTTGACTGATTTGATTTAGAACGAACACGTTACTAAAGGGTAAAACTAAATATGATATACAAAGATGGATGTAGCAATAACACAACCGATATGAAAGTATTTGGCAGGTTTGATTTAGAACGAACACGTTACTAAAGTGTAAAACTAAATATGATATACAAAGATGGATGTAGCAATAACGACACAGCCGATATGAATGTATTTGGCTGATTTGATTTAGAACGAACACTTTACTAAATGTTAAAACTAAATATGATATACAAAGATGGATGTAGCAATAACAACACAACCGATATGAATGTATTTGACTGATTTGATTTAGAACGAACACGTTACTAAATGGTAAAACTAAATATGATATACAAAGATGGATGTAGCAATAACACAACCGATATGAATGTATTTGGCTGATTTGATTTAGAACGAACACGTTACTAAATGGTAAAACTAAATATGATATACAAAGATGGATGTAGCAATAACACAACCGATATGAATGTATTTGGCTGATTTGATTTAGAACGAACACGTTACTAAATGGTAAAACTAAATATGATATACAAAGATGGATGTAGCAATAACAACACAACCGATATGAATGTATTTGGCTGATTTGATTTAGAACGAACACGTTACTAAATGGTAAAACTAAATATGATATACAAAGATGGATGTAGCAATAACAACACAACCGATATGAATGTATTTGGCTGATTTGATTTAGAACGAACACGTTACTAAATGGTAAAACTAAATATGATATACAAAGATGGATGTAGCAATAACAACACAACCGATATGAATGTATTTGGCTGATTTGATTTAGAACGAACACGTTACTAAATGGTAAAACTAAATATGATATACAAAGATGGATGTAGCAATAACAACACAACCGATATGAATGTATTTGGCTGATTTGATTTAGAACGAACACGTTACTAAATGGTAAAACTAAATATGATATACAAAGATGGATGTAGCAATAACAACACAACCGATATGAATGTATTTGGCTGATTTGATTTAGAACGAACACGTTACTAAATGGTAAAACTAAATATGATATACAAAGATGGATGTAGCAATAACAACACAGTAGATATGAATGTATTTGGCTAATTTGATTTAGAACGAACACGTTACTAAATGGTAAAACTAAACATGATATACACAGATGGATGTAGCAATAACGACACAACCGATATGAATGTATTTGGCTGATTTAATTTAGGACAAACACGTAAATATATGGTAAAACTAAATATGATATACACAGAAGGATGCAGCAATAACAACACAACCGATATGAATGTATTTGACTGGTTTGATTTAGAACGAACACGTTACTAAATGGTTGAACTAAATATGATATACAAAGATGGATGTAGCAATAACAACACAACCGAAATGAATGTATTTGGCTGATTTGATTAAGAACGAACACGTTACTAAATGGTTAAACTAAAAATGATTTACACAGATGGATGTAGCAATAACACAACCGATATGAATGTATTTGGCTTGTTTGATTTAGAACGAACACGTTACTAAATGGTTAAACTAAATATGATATACACAGATGGATGTAGCAATAACACCGATATGAATGTATTTGGCTGATTTAATTAAGAACGAACACGTTACGAAATGGTAAAACTAAATATGATATACAAAGATGGATGTAGCAATAACACAACCGATATGAATGTATTTTGCTGATTTGATTTAGAACGAACACGTTACGAAATGGTAAAACTAAATATGATATACAAAGATGGATGTTGCAATAACACAACCGATATGAATGTATTTGGCTGATTTAATTTAGAACGAACACGTTACTAAATGTTAAAACTAAATATGACATACACAGATGGATGTAGCAATAACAACACAACCGATATGAATGTATTTGGCTGGTTTAATTTAGAATGAACACGTTACTCAATTGTAAAATTAAAAATGATATACAAAGATGGATGTAGCATAGCCGCTTTCTTAACAACACAACCGATATGAATGTATTTGACTGATGTGATTTAAAACGAACACGTTACTTAATGGTAAAACTAAATATGATATACAAAGATGGATGTAGCAATAACACCAACGATCTTTTAAAACGCTCCCCGAAAAATTGATCCCGGGACCACCCCGGTCTCCAGAGAGACAAACCATCAACACCACGCTTGCTTTGGAATAAAAATAAAATTTATATAATAACAGATATTCGATTCAAAATATCATATTTAAACTATACTAGTTTAAAGGACTATTGTTGACAATTATAACTTAATTAACACATTGTTGCTGAACATGTTCATGATATTAGGTGATATTGGTAACCATGAAAATAGTTTAGGTTTTTAACGCATTTATTAATAAGGATAGTGTGTTTGCGATTGTCATTCGTGGTAAGCATGCTCAAATATATTTCAAATCTTTATATACATTTTTGTTTAAGTCTGATGACAAATTTTACCTGCCCTGAGCTACACAAGAAATAATTAACGGCTAAGTGTTGATTATTGCGGTTATGACCAACAGTTTGCGGTTTCGATGGTCAGGCATTACACCGCCAGAATGACAGCCCAAGTTGTTTGATAACAATCATCGGAAAGACAAGCCGTGAGTTATAACCGCAATAACCAATAATTAGCCGTTAATGTTTTTGAAACTAACACAGATGCATATGATTCTTCTTTAGAATATTTAAACTATTGTCATGTATGCTCCGTCCTTTTTCTACGAAAAAACACGACATCCGTTTCCGTGACGTCAACACACAAACAATACAACAATAAGTCGGCTTTATTAATCAGCAATGAAATATCATCAAAAAATCATAAAATATGTGATGTTAAAACAGTCATGCTATGATGCTAATAAATGCAAATTAAATTCAAAATTTGGAAGATGCAAACATTTTTTAGAATTTAAATAAAACGAAAGTTTTAACATGTGTTTAGATGCGCTTTTAATATATAAATCATTTGTGTGGAAGGTTTGCTAGATCGTACGTTAAAGCAAATGCATNATGATGCTAATAAATGCAAATTAAATTCAAAATTTAGAAGATGCAAACATTTTTGAGAATTAAAATAAAACGAAAGTTTTAACATGTGTTTAAATGCGCTGTTAATATATAAATTATTTGTGTGGAAGGTTTGCTAGATCGTACGTTAAAGCAAATGCATTTTACTTTCACTATGTTTTGAAATTTTCAGAATAACTTTCACGATCTGAGATCCTCTCTATTTTGTGTTGATGAATAATCCAGACTTGTTTAATTGCCTTCTTTTTCTAACTGCGGTTCTTCAAAGAAATTCCAATATGTCGCCATGCGTGGTCAGCAAAAATAAGAGCATATCATTTTTGAGAAAAAACATCATTTAAATAAGTTTTATACATTTTAAATCAAACAATTTACCATTGAAATAATACACCGATGACCATCGGCATGGCGGTAAGCAGTTTTATTCATGAATAAGAGGGCAAAAGAAGTGATATGGCTATTATCTTGACCCCTCCCAATCAATTTTTCTCTCATTCTGTCACATTGCCAACAAACATAACTTTGTGACTTATTGTTAAATTGTATCGTGCAAAAACAAAGTGAGTTAGGTCGGTGATCACCAAACTGGTTTCCTCCGGGTACTCCGGCTTCCCCCCACAACATAAGACCACACAAAAATTGAAAAATCTTTCAGTAACAACGAAATATCTGGAAATTGCAGATATAATTTAAAATTCGTCCCAACTTTCTTAAGTCTAGAAAGTTCTTTAGATAGAAGTGCTGATGTACGGCTCGGATCGACACATAATGTAGCCTCATACTCGGAAAGGACCTCATAAACTGCGAAATACATACACCGCAATAAGAAAGTTTGAAATTAGCTGATTTTGTTTTAATGTTTAGCAGATTGCTCATTGGTTGTTATTGTCCTCTTCCGTAAGAGTTGTCCAGGCAGCATGATCGTCTTGCCCTTGTCTCCCATCCAGAGAAATACATACGCAGCTTGTTCTTCCCTGTTTTGTTTGACTTTTAGCGGACCATCGAACATTCATTTGAAATGTCGCTCGAATTCATCAACAGCATAAGGCAAAATGTATTTTTTTGCGGTTGTAATCCAGTTAATTATTTTTAAATTTGAACTTGACTGTTTATTTCACAGCAGAAAACTTAATGTTTACGTTTATTTCTGTTTACAAAATAATTTAAGTTCAGTAAACATGTTTCAGTTTTCATACCTGTATAATTGTACAAAAATAAAGGCCTTTTCGTCGAGGTTTCGGTGCCAATGTAATCTATTGTTTGTAGTTATTCAAATTAGTGTCGAATCCAAAACGCGTATTAATAAATTCGGCTCTACCGAATAATAAAAGTCGTAAGTTGTGTCTTGTATCTGATTATATAGCTGTTATAGCATATTGCCAATAGTTTTGTCTAGTAACTGATTATATGGTCGGCAAAGGAGGAACAGATTATATGGCCGTTCTATTTTGGTAAACGGTCAATTGTAACAGATTATATGGCTGTTGTTTTATACGGTCAATTGTTGTGTCTATTCATTGATTATATGGCTGTTGTTTTATACGGTCAATTGTTGTGTCTATTAATTGATTATATGGCTGTTGTTTTATACGGTCAATTGTTGTCTCTATTAATTGATTATATGGCTGTTGTTTTATATGGTCAATTGTTGTGTCTATCAATTGATTATATGAATGTTGTGATTGTAGATTTGGCTCCCTTTTTAATATAAAAACTTAAATACAAAAGTATCGTCTCATTTTTTTGTTGCAAAACCATTGGCGCCTAAAAGTAATTCGTGAATCCCCATATAACGTTACAAAACTAACTTTGCATCGATGCTGCTATATTATTTTTAGAAAGCTGAAGATAAACCACAAAACTAGCTCACGAAAGTAAGTTATTTATTATTAATATGGCTAGGATGACGAATGTGTATGACATTGCATACTATCAGGTTTACTGCACCATATCAACATAACATGTTGTTTTAGAGCTAATTAGAATTGTAATCTTGTAGATTCACGTTGTTCTTCATAAGTAGCGTTACAAAGTGTTATTAACAATACCTTAATTTTCAAGTTATGGGAAAACATGTCATGCAAGAAATATTCCAATATAGAGTATACACAGTACAATAAAACTAAGAAAATAAATAAAAAAAACACAACCGACGTGTAAATAATAATTTTAATAACACCATTATACAACTGTCAGCCTTATTACATACATATACACATTGCAATAGAAAATTCAGCGATGTTTGCTATTTTAACTTGACATGTTTTTATGTTATTCGCCCCATCAGCTATGCGTATCCGCTAAACATTTAAGCCTTTCCCCTACGACCGCCCTCACCAGCCTCCACCACCGTCGCCACCACCGCCGCCGCCGCCACCTCCAACACCGCCGCCACCTCCACCGCCACCATCACGGCCGCCAAGGCCGCCAAGGCCGCCACGGCCGCCACGGCCGCCACGGCCACCATTTCCGCTACCAAAAACACTTCCACTTCCACCTGACTCGCCGTCTAAACCATCGCTGCCGCCTCGACCACCACTGCCGCCACGACCACCATTGCCGCCGCCGCCAATAATACTGCCACTTCCACCGGGCTCGCCGTCTAAACCATCGCCGCCGCCTCGACCACCACGGCCGCCACG
>VMBQ01007961.1:30451-40665 GCA_007657795.1 Dreissena rostriformis
GCACCCGATTGTATAAACAGTTAAACCGGCGGTTAATCACATACCGGCGGTTAAAAGTCGGTAACTTGTTGGTTACTGTCGGTAAGCGTTTGTATAAAATTTGG
The DNA here is from genome assembly GCA_007657795.1 of Dreissena rostriformis. Taxonomy (NCBI): domain Eukaryota; kingdom Metazoa; phylum Mollusca; class Bivalvia; order Myida; family Dreissenidae; genus Dreissena; species Dreissena rostriformis. Next base: position 30,556 of record VMBQ01007961.1, read on the forward strand.
TAAGTTATACCGATCGGTTAAAACCCAGTTAAAACATACCCTGCTGCTCTAGGTGGGTAAGTACAAGTAACCGAGAGGTAACTTACACAAAATGGCCGAGTCGCGCGACATTATAGAAACTAACCATCGACGACCTTAACAATTTCGACGAGTAAACAGACAATTGGCAGTGAGTTGAAGCGACTGACACTTTATTTGACTTAATTTACAGGGCTATACATTTTCCGACCTCGGACGATGATCTTAAGGACGAACAGAACGTGTTTTTTGAAATTCTTCTCTGTGTACGGATAACCGGACTCGCAAGATTACCGGATTTAACTGTATGCCGTGTGTGATCCGATACTTTGCATCAATGGCGCCCATGTTAAAATCATTTCTCCGATAACAGGGAACGACAAAAGTCAAAAGTACAAACAAAACCCCAAAATCGTTCGAACTAGTCTGTCTTACCTTTAATTATTCTTTAAATCCATCAATAATCCATTTAATACAATAATTGACGATTTTGCATTCAGGGTCTTTAATAATTATTTAAGCATAGTTAAATAAAGACCCTAATGCCATCCTTATATCACTATCTATATTCAAATGTGTTTATGAACTCGATAAACTTTCCACTTCGTCGCACGTCACACGCTACGTCATGTACTGTTGTCCAAATGAACCGAAGCAGTTTATCAAATAATAGCCGTTGTTAAATTTGCAAATTTCTGCATACACACATATGTTTAAACTTGCACAATGTAGTATTTGTCTATGGTAAATGCTTTAATTGTACAAGAAAATAATGTAATATATAAATAAACAAAGAATGGAAAACATTCCAGTACACAACAGATAAATGAGCGGATAATACCCGTGTACAAAATGGGACATTCCGAATTCCAGTGTGGTGCTATTTTTAACATGTTAAACACTTTACACATCTCTATTATATGCCGAATGTGAATTAATAAATTAGAAAGATACTATTTCAGATTATTTATGAATTGTGCGATATTTGTATGGCTTGTTGTACATTCTAAAATGACAAAAGTATAATGTTATTAAACACTTTAAATAATGTGTGGCAGGGAAAATGGGTCTTATGGCTCAAACATCACATTTTCATGTTGTTATATAGTTCATGTCTACTTTCTTTTAGAAACAAAACGAATAAAAAGTAGGCTTCTATCATTTTTAGTTTTTGACATTAGACATTTACGTAATACCACCGTTTAGTACAAAATGACTCATATTTCGCAAATATGCTTACAAAAAAATGAACATAAGACACACACTAGTAAATGAACAATAAACAGCAATATTATGATACTTTATTCCATAAGTACATTTCATACTTAATTCGACACATACAAACATTTTATTTGTGTCCTCTGATACCATTTTATAAATATGATTTACATGGTAACATAATATGAAAATTGATTTTTTAATCAATTAAACAAAGATTTTTTTTGTCATTATTTAATTTACCATAGGATTATAAAAATTGCATTTGCCGACGCGTATCCTCACGCCGCATAGATGTTATATTAAAAGGCAATTTTGGGTGGGCAACCATTACAGAGGTTGTGGGTTCAATCCCTGGCCGGGCCACTGGGAATTTAAAAAATGTTTCAAGTGTTTCCCACCTAGTCTTATTTATAACACGTGCAAAGAATTTAGAGATACTTTTTATATGGGCTAAATTCTTTGGAACTTTAAATATTACCCAAATAAAAATTAGCTTAATATTTGAGAGCGTCAACAAGTTGGACTAGTTTCCCACCCAATTAGAGATGTACTGGTATGAAACCCAGGCAATTCAAGGTTCTAGTACTAATAGTGTAGGAGGAGATAGTGACCACGTTTTACTTTAGCCATATAAGGAAAACTGCCCCGCCCCCATAGCTTTTGACCCAGGGGTCAGATCAAAATTCCAAATAATGCACCGTCGCAATGTTGCTCATAGCTACCATGTGTGTTAGTTTCAAGGTTCTTGTGCTAATAGTGTAGGAGGAGATAGTGGCCAGGACGGACAGACAGCGGAGATCAATACAATATCCCAACGCTTTTAAAGCGTAAGCGTGGGGATAATAAAATATTCATATTTCAGGTGGTTTTTTGTGTTAACAGTAAAAGCGCCAACATACCATAACACATACAAAGGTGTTTGGCATCAACTTTCAACATATGTGCACTATAGTATTGCCACTTCAAATTGAGTTAAACATGTTCCACATTTGTATACATCACGCAATAAACATGAAGCACCAGTTTATATGAATATCAAATAAAAAGTATTGTTGGTTGTCATGGAAACTAATAAATAAAAGGACCATAAAAAACAAATTTGGTCTTTGGCTGTTCATGATTTTTTTTTTCAAATACAATACCTAAATTGTAATGTTTATAATTATGCATATGAAAATGCAATTGAAATAGTATTGATTTACATAGTCTGTAGTTAATATTGACTGATAACAAATATAAACTTATCAAATAAGCAAAAAATTTCCCGAAATAAAAACTCAATAACGTGATTAACACTGCATCCCAAAGCATTCTCTGTAATGTTAAAGAAAAACTGGGCTTACCATAAGCATTACACAGTGATAATAATACATGTTTATTCAAATTATTGATGCAAATAGTTATCCATAACACCACAAACATACTTTAACATTTAACTTATTTATAGCTGACCATCATGTCATTCACCTCAATTTGTGAAATATATTTTTGAAAGTTGATTACAGATGATGACATTTTTATAAATAATTAAGCCTGAAATAACCACTTGTTTCACATCATGACATGGGTAGTGGCATTCTTTGCTAAATTGTAAGCAGATGAATGCATATTTGCATGACAAAACCTCTGTCAAAATTGTTAAATTCGTACCGAGTACAAATATAAACTTATAATATCACATTAACAGTATTTCAAGTTAATTATCTGATTATTCATCATGAATATTAAAGATTGCTTGAAAATCTTCCAACATATACATGAACATTACTTACCCATACATACATGATCTGAGGGTTGTCAGGAAGAGCAAAATAAATCAAATTATGAACATGTGAAATTACCCCAACCTGAATATATTGCTCTTTTTTATGCTTTACCAGGCCTTTCAACATCAGGTAATTGGCATGTAAACAATTTTGACACACGCCAAGTTCCTGTATCTTATCACAAAAGTACCACTGTTGTTCAGCTGAAAAACCCGGTCCTGAGATAGTGACCGGCAATGGTAACTGAAGTTTGTCATTGATGCTGACACCTTTTATCAATACGTTAAACCTGGTTTCCTCACAAATGTTCACTGCAGGTAACAAATCCAGGATTTTTTTAACTAAACACAACCGTGTGGTTCTGAAAAAGTCCCTTCAATGGCACAAACAACTTGCTAAAAAACAGCCGCCAGTCACAGAAATCAAACATCTCATTCACAATATGTGGGTAGGTGTGACCATGCGTGGGTATCTTTCCACGCTGCTTGCCAACTCCTGCAATAATTGCATAAAAATTAATTATTTGCATATGTATAACAACCCAGTCCACAAATACTGTAAACAACTGCAACAATGATTCGATGGAAATCTTACAGTGAAAAATAGAGCAAAACAGCCTTGCAATATATCAGATTACAACGACAGTTATTTAAAATTGCGCTATAAAAGCATACTATGTTTTGCATTCGATAGACAAGGGTTTTAAAGAAATTGATGTATAAAGGCGCATTTTTATTTGTTAATTACAAATGTGTGTCTTTGAACTACGTGTACAAACTTAAATACGCGCAACATTTTGACGGTTTACCCAATAATTGCAAGAGGCATAAATACCTGCATAATTTCTACATCCATGTTTGTTAACTTGTTCTTCCAAATGCTAAAGTGCTGATCTGGATCAAATTCGGTGTTTCCAGCTATCATCATGCTGACTCAATTTTCATATGCAAGCCTGAAAGAATATGAACATTACGAAATAAATAATGAATCTTATTATATCACTTATAAATAAATAATCCGACTCATCGCCTACATCACTTAGTTCATCATTTTCACTACCATCTGAATATTCATGTAAGGCTTTGATTTAATTATTGAAATTGTTATTTGAAGACAGGATTTTAACCATCACTGAAGCGAAGGGATTCAACCTCATGAATTACATATAATGATATTAATAATTATTGTATTGAATACTTTCATAAGGAATTGTGGTATATTGATTTTTTGTGACATATTTTTGTTTAATTAACTACCAGTTTTACGATGCTGCTATGGATTTGAAAACAAAGACATTTGACCTTAAAATGTCACTGTCAGAATTTCACTTCCGGGTTATTTATCATGCTAAGTTTTCTAACAATTTAGACAAAACAAAGACGTGAAAACTGCCGTAAAATCAACACTTACCTTTCGTGTGATGTATCCTTCCATATATCAACCGTGTATTAAACATATTATTAACACAAAGCCAGTTATTTCGCTCAAAAACTTCTCACATATCAACAGCGCCATTTTGCAAAACATACAACCGCAAAATGTTTTGAGGGCCTTTGTCGATATCGCAGTCATAGTAATTAAATGACTTTTGTAAAATGTATGACTTTATTTATTGTGAAGTCATTTGTAAATGAATTTGATAAAAAAAAATANATCGTGCAAAAACAAAGTGAGTTAGGTCGGTGATCACCAAACTGGTTTCCTCCGGGTACTCCGGCTTCCCCCCACAACATAAGACCACACAAAAATTGAAAAATCTTTCAGTAACAACGAAATATCTGGAAATTGCAGATATAATTTAAAATTCGTCCCAACTTTCTTAAGTCTAGAAAGTTCTTTAGATAGAAGTGCTGATGTACGGCTCGGATCGACACATAATGTAGCCTCATACTCGGAAAGGACCTCATAAACTGCGAAATACATACACCGCAATAAGAAAGTTTGAAATTAGCTGATTTTGTTTTAATGTTTAGCAGATTGCTCATTGGTTGTTATTGTCCTCTTCCGTAAGAGTTGTCCAGGCAGCATGATCGTCTTGCCCTTGTCTCCCATCCAGAGAAATACATACGCAGCTTGTTCTTCCCTGTTTTGTTTGACTTTTAGCGGACCATCGAACATTCATTTGAAATGTCGCTCGAATTCATCAACAGCATAAGGCAAAATGTATTTTTTTGCGGTTGTAATCCAGTTAATTATTTTTAAATTTGAACTTGACTGTTTATTTCACAGCAGAAAACTTAATGTTTACGTTTATTTCTGTTTACAAAATAATTTAAGTTCAGTAAACATGTTTCAGTTTTCATACCTGTATAATTGTACAAAAATAAAGGCCTTTTCGTCGAGGTTTCGGTGCCAATGTAATCTATTGTTTGTAGTTATTCAAATTAGTGTCGAATCCAAAACGCGTATTAATAAATTCGGCTCTACCGAATAATAAAAGTCGTAAGTTGTGTCTTGTATCTGATTATATAGCTGTTATAGCATATTGCCAATAGTTTTGTCTAGTAACTGATTATATGGTCGGCAAAGGAGGAACAGATTATATGGCCGTTCTATTTTGGTAAACGGTCAATTGTAACAGATTATATGGCTGTTGTTTTATACGGTCAATTGTTGTGTCTATTCATTGATTATATGGCTGTTGTTTTATACGGTCAATTGTTGTGTCTATTAATTGATTATATGGCTGTTGTTTTATACGGTCAATTGTTGTCTCTATTAATTGATTATATGGCTGTTGTTTTATATGGTCAATTGTTGTGTCTATCAATTGATTATATGAATGTTGTGATTGTAGATTTGGCTCCCTTTTTAATATAAAAACTTAAATACAAAAGTATCGTCTCATTTTTTTGTTGCAAAACCATTGGCGCCTAAAAGTAATTCGTGAATCCCCATATAACGTTACAAAACTAACTTTGCATCGATGCTGCTATATTATTTTTAGAAAGCTGAAGATAAACCACAAAACTAGCTCACGAAAGTAAGTTATTTATTATTAATATGGCTAGGATGACGAATGTGTATGACATTGCATACTATCAGGTTTACTGCACCATATCAACATAACATGTTGTTTTAGAGCTAATTAGAATTGTAATCTTGTAGATTCACGTTGTTCTTCATAAGTAGCGTTACAAAGTGTTATTAACAATACCTTAATTTTCAAGTTATGGGAAAACATGTCATGCAAGAAATATTCCAATATAGAGTATACACAGTACAATAAAACTAAGAAAATAAATAAAAAAAACACAACCGACGTGTAAATAATAATTTTAATAACACCATTATACAACTGTCAGCCTTATTACATACATATACACATTGCAATAGAAAATTCAGCGATGTTTGCTATTTTAACTTGACATGTTTTTATGTTATTCGCCCCATCAGCTATGCGTATCCGCTAAACATTTAAGCCTTTCCCCTACGACCGCCCTCACCAGCCTCCACCACCGTCGCCACCACCGCCGCCGCCGCCACCTCCAACACCGCCGCCACCTCCACCGCCACCATCACGGCCGCCAAGGCCGCCAAGGCCGCCACGGCCGCCACGGCCGCCACGGCCACCATTTCCGCTACCAAAAACACTTCCACTTCCACCTGACTCGCCGTCTAAACCATCGCTGCCGCCTCGACCACCACTGCCGCCACGACCACCATTGCCGCCGCCGCCAATAATACTGCCACTTCCACCGGGCTCGCCGTCTAAACCATCGCCGCCGCCTCGACCACCACGGCCGCCACGGCCGCCACGACCACCATGTCCGCCGCCGAAAATACTGCCACTTCCACCGGGTTCACCGTCTAAACCATCGCCGCCGCCTCGACCACCGCGGCCGCCAAGACCGCCGATGCCGGAAATACCTCCGCTTTCACCGTCGCCGCCCCGGCTTGGAATGTTTCTTCCATTTGCTGCTCGTCCAAAAAATAAAAATAATTCCAAAAATAAACGTAATCTTTAAAACTTGTCGTTGTTAATTAATTAATTCATATGTGGATTTTTTTAATTTGCAAAATTGAGCGATATATTTACAATAAACACGGTACGTGTCATGTACCTTGGTAGGCGGCGTCCATTGTCAACAGGAAACATACTGTCAGTAAGAGTGTAAGCTTCATCTTGATATCTGTAAGAATAATCAACTAATAAAATCAAAACATATAACGTACTTAAACACCAATTCAATATCTTAATTAATTAGTAAAATCAAATTATTTTCAATAAAAATCGCTGAGTTTAAACGGTCAAAATAGCATTCTTTCATCTGAAAGCTGAAACAGTAAAGGGTTTACATACTTTTTTAATAATTAATAAATACGAAAACTAGTTTCGAGCTAATATGCAAATAAAGATTACTATAAACCATGCGTTCATAATTAATAAAGTATTCGGAGTTTACCTAAGTTTGAAGCACACAACTATATACGGCTGGGTGTTAAATGTTTTATTTCAATCAAGAAGAGTATACCTGTGTATCTGTCGCTGCGTCGATATGATGTAGTACTTGGTTTACGTTACGTTTTATACTGTACAGTAGCGTGAAGGCTGTATTCTAAACTTTCCTATAGACCAGATTTCCGTGAAAACTGTTGACATTCGGTTTTTTATAAAATCCGTTATTGTCGTTATAGAAACGTACTTTGTTAACGTTAAGTTTTATACTTTTCAGAAGTGTGACGATGACTGCCGTTGTGAAATTGTTTCTCGACTTTCCTGTACACCAGATTTCCGTGAAAACTGTTACTTCCGGTTTCTTGTAAAATCCGTTACTGTTGTTAAAAAAACAATATTGTCAATTGATCGTTGTATGTATGATAATCATAACGGTATCAACATTATTGGCAATAAATGGTTTATGTACTCGCTAACTTCATAAAGTATGTATAATATTGATATTGAAGTGTTTATATCTTGAATAAATAGGAGTTAAACAAATTTGGAAATATATTGACAAATCGAACAAAATGTTATTATATTAGTTGTTGCGGTGGCAAGACAATCTTGCAAGCACATGTTCATGACCAGGGTTGTTGAGTTTTTTTTATTATTCATCATAATTAATATTCAGATTTTATATTTTGAAATTGAAGCTCTTGTATAAGAACAGTTTTTATATGAGTGTTGGTATAGCAGACCCCAAGTCATATGCAAATTCATAAATTTAAAGATTAAACTTGGTATGTGAAAACTGTCTTGGCTCTTTATGAAGTTGATCAGTAATAACAAAGACTGACCTAAAATAAATTATATACTTATATTAAAGCAAAAGTCTTGCTGGACAGGCAAATCATGTTTATCAACAGGCGCATCATGTTTATAAACAGCCGTATAATGATTATCAACAGGTGCATCAAGTTTATCAACAGGTGCATCAAGTTTACCAACATGCGCAACATGTTTATCAAAAGGCGCATCAAGTTTATCAACAAGCGCATCATTTTGATCAACATGCGCATCATGTTTATCAACAGGCGCATCATGTTCATCAACAGGCTAATCAAGTTTATCTACAGGTGCATCATGTTAATCAACAGACGAATCATGTTTATCAACAGGTGTATCAAGTTTATCAACAGGCGCATCGTGTTTATCAACAGGTGCATCAAGTTTATCAACGGGCGCATCGTGTTTATCAACAGGTGCATCAAGTTTATCAACGGCCGCATCGTGTTTATCTACATGTGCATCATGTTTATCAACAGACGAATCATGTTTATCAACAGCACCCGATTGTATAAACAGTTAGACCGGCGGTTAACCACATACCGGCGGTTAAAAGTCGGTAACTTGTTGGTTTCTGCCGGTAAGCGTTTGTATAAAATTTGGTAAGTTAAACCGATCGGTTAAAACCAAGTTAAAACATACCCTGCTGCTCTAGGTGGGTAAGTACAAGTAACCGAGAGGTAACTTACACAAAATGGCCGAGTCGCGCGACATTATAGAAACTAACCATCGACGACCTTAACAATTTCGACGAGTAAACAGACAATTGGCAGTGAGTTGAAGCGACTGACACTTTATTTGACTTAATTTACAGGGCTATACATTTTCCGACCTCGGACGATGATCTTAAGGACGAACAGAACGTGTTTTTTGAAATTCTTCTCTGTGTACGGATAACCGGACTCGCAAGATTACCGGATTTAACTGTATGCCGTGTGTGATCCGATACTTTGCATCAATGGCGCCCATGTTAAAATCATTTCTCCGATAACAGGGAACGACAAAAGTCAAAAGTACAAACAAAACCCCAAAATCGTTCGAACTAGTCTGTCTTACCTTTAATTATTCTTTAAATCCATCAATAATCCATTTAATACAATAATTGACGATTTTGCATTCAGGGTCTTTAATAATTATTTAAGCATAGTTAAATAAAGACCCTAATGCCATCCTTATATCACTATCTATATTCAAATGTGTTTATGAACTCGATAAACTTTCCACTTCGTCGCACGTCACACGCTACGTCATGTACTGTTGTCCAAATGAACCGAAGCAGTTTATCAAATAATAGCCGTTGTTAAATTTGCAAATTTCTGCATACACACATATGTTTAAACTTGCACAATGTAGTATTTGTCTATGGTAAATGCTTTAATTGTACAAGAAAATAATGTAATATATAAATAAACAAAGAATGGAAAACATTCCAGTACACAACAGATAAATGAGCGGATAATACCCGTGTACAAAATGGGACATTCCGAATTCCAGTGTGGTGCTATTTTTAACATGTTAAACACTTTACACATCTCTATTATATGCCGAATGTGAATTAATAAATTAGAAAGATACTATTTCAGATTATTTATGAATTGTGCGATATTTGTATGGCTTGTTGTACATTCTAAAATGACAAAAGTATAATGTTATTAAACACTTTAAATAATGTGTGGCAGGGAAAATGGGTCTTATGGCTCAAACATCACATTTTCATGTTGTTATATAGTTCATGTCTACTTTCTTTTAGAAACAAAACGAATAAAAAGTAGGCTTCTATCATTTTTAGTTTTTGACATTAGACATTTACGTAATACCACCGTTTAGTACAAAATGACTCATATTTCGCAAATATGCTTACAAAAAAATGAACAT
>VMBQ01007962.1:3360-24815 GCA_007657795.1 Dreissena rostriformis
ATAAAAAACAAGCTAATTTCTATAACTTGTACTCTATGAACTACGAGGCTAGAATGAAGTTTCGAAAGTGCTTTATTTCTTGTTTATAGAGGTTTCATTTAACATTTTCTTGGTATTAATCCTTTCCCGCTAAGAAGCAAAGTGAAAATGGCAACCAGCATAAAACCAGAACAGCATGCGAGTAACTGGCAGTCTCATACAGGTTTTATGCTGTTTGCTGCTCATCATAGGAAATGAAGGCTTCAAAACTTGAATCTCGTAAGAAAGGTCTTAAATTTCATTTCATTTTCTAAGAGACTTCAAAAGTGCCAATGTGCATATCATGAGTGGAAAAGGTAAAGCAATAAGAAATTGTTTGGAGTATGGTCTACAATGCCAGTACCGGGAGTTCACGGGTTCGATCCCTACAGTGGGAGCTTACTTTCTTTAGGTCTCCCACAAAGACACCAAGTACTGGTTCTAGTCTCAGGAAAGTGACTCGAGAGCGTTTCAAATAAGCCCTAGGCTTTCAATGCAATGGAGCTTCAATAAATTGGTTTTAACTAAAGCCAGTACCACTTTGCAGGTGCCATCATGCCTGTGGGCTGCCTACAGAGGCAGGACAAGTGGATCTCACCCAAGGGGGAGGTCACCCGCTACATGCCCTACAACGAGTATGTCGTGCAGGACTCCGAGCAGATCACACTCAGATATCTCGTGCAGTTTGTCAGNAAACTGTGCGCCAGAAACTTTTGACATCATCAAATTAATTGAGACTCTGTGAAGAAAAATTTGTCATATGTGTGGGATTTTTCTTACGGAGAATTCTGTCATGTTTTATAATCATTGAGCATTTACTGTTCATGCTGATATGAGCGGGCAATAGTTGTGTATGAAACCATGTTGGATTTTCTTGTGTGTATATGTTGGTGAATGAGCAAGTGTTTGCAGTATAAACCCACTAGAACTATTTACTTAACACCTCCATTGTCAATTTGGTTTGTAAAATTTAAGTGACAAATTTGGAAGTTTTTTTGTTTTATACTTACATCTTTAGGAAAATATTTGGGTTTCAAGACAAATTAATTGATTTACAAGCCTGACCTGATAGTAGAATTGCAGTATGGTAAATAAAATATCATTTTATGATGCATTTTTTATTTTCAGTCAGCACCAGTCATAAAGCAGGACTTATATTTTCACATTTTTTGTTCTAACGTAAACTGTCAAATACAGGAGATATGTTTTTGAAAATATTTTTTTTTTTACATTTTTTTGGTAACAAGTTGTTTTTCAGTTGTTGTTTTTTGTTTTGAAAGGGGCTTTTGTAGAAGGTTATGTAGGGTTTAAAACACTTTTTTATTGTAAAGTAAATTCTTGACCTTTCAGACTATTTAATGAAAACATGATAAGTTATGAATTATCTTCAAATGATTTATGGTTTTTTTTTTGTACCCTACTTGTGTAACCGGAGGGGACTTTCCGTACCAGTGTAACAGAGGTGAATAACGGTNTTTTTGTTTTATACTTACATCTTTAGGAAAATATTTGGGTTTCAAGACAAATTAATTGATTTACAAGCCTGACCTGATAGAAGAATGGCAGTATGGTAAATAAAATATCATTTTATGATGCATTTTTTGTATTTCCAGTCAGCACCAGTCATAAAGCAGGACTTATATTTTCAAATATTTTGTTCTAACATAGTTATTCGGCAACATGAACATTTCTCCAAATTATCTGACTGGCCTGTCTTTTGCCTGTGCATTTTTGTGTCGTCCTTGCACAGTATAGTGCTGGACAAGTTTTTAAACTGTCAAATACAGGCGATATGTTTTGTTCAAAATATTATTTTTTTTACATTTTTTTGGTAACAAGTTGTTTTTCAGTTGTTGTTTTTTGTTTTAAAAGGGGCTTATGTAGAAGGTAATATAGGGTTTAAAACACTTTTTTATTGTAAAGTAAATTCTTGACCATTCAGACTGTTTAATGAAAACATGATAGTTAGTTCTTCAAATGATTTATGTTTTTTTTTGTACCCTACTGGTGTAACCGGAGGGGACTTTCCGTACCAGTGTCACAGAGGTGAATAACGGTTTACCCCTGGTCCGTCAATGGGTCTGTCCATCAGAATCTGGTTCCGGCAATAACTCAACAATTATGTTTGCTAGGTTGATGAAGGTTGGTATGTTGAAAGAGGGCCATATGGTGAATATGTTTGGAACTTTTTTTATATTCCAACCAAAATTGTGGTTGCTATGGTAACAGAAATAATTTAAAACTAAAATTTCATTCTACTATTACTAAAAAGAACTTAAGCTTGGTTAATAAAATTTATGGAGATCCAGTACTTACTCCCATAACCTTAATCCAGTATAGGGAAATGCTGTTGTTTTTTTGTTACAAAGCTCTTGGATTGGCACTTGCATCTACAAAACTGTGTGTTTTTTTTGTTATACCATTTATTGCTTTTATTTTATTAATCATAAGTAGAATGTTTTGCCTAACAATTAAATAAATATATGCCTGTACAGGTATTCAATGAGATGTATATATGATTTCTATTGTTCTTTCTTGCTAATTCTGTAAGAATTTTTGTAACTTTTTAATGACTTTTGTTGCATATATCTGGTAAGGTGTTAAATGTTTTAGTGCTTGTTGTTCTGTATTTTTTTTGCAATAGTAAGAACTTGCATGCAATTATTGTATGTTTTTTTTTTTAAATTAATTTTCTTGTGCTAATTGTCTTTTCTATATGTTGTACTTCTATTGATCTTTCGTCAGATATATAACTTAGTTTTGCAGACATTATTAATGCTTTTAAGGGACCCATTTAAATGCACAGGTTCTGGCTTTGTCAGATATATAGGGTCAACAAATCAAACTACTGTATCTGCATGGGATTTCCTTGTCAGATACGTTAGTTATGCACCCATTCAAAGAAGCTATGGTTTATTGTTTCACTACTGTCCGTCAGTCGGTCAGTCCATTCGTAGGTTAGTCCCTAGACCTTTCGTTTCCACTGGATATCTAGGGAGTGCTTTGACCCACAGCGATGCAATTTGATTTCAAGGTTACTGTGTAGAAAAGGAAGAGGACGCCTATCAATATTGAGATCAATATCAGGATTTCTTTCTGGCACCCTGGTCCAGCTTGGGGTGGATTTGAGAGGTGTACATTTGATTCTCTGACAGTTTTGTAATCTTGACCTCAACAACATAACATTCAAATAGGTGATTCTATGAATGTATGATTGATAGAGCCATTTTTGACAGTGTTGGAAGGGTGGGAAAGTGAAAGAACTCCAGGTAAACATGTCGCCAATTTAGGATTCATATTTAATGCAGCTTACAGTGCTCCAAAGTGTGTTGCAATAGCCGCAGATTAGTTTGTAGTACATTTTCTTTTTTGTAGTAAATATTATATCTTGTTAACATTTACAATACAATAACAGTGCTACACCCATAGAAATTGGCTTGAAATCATTTCTTCAAAAATTGTTCTTAAAGGACATTTGAAACAGTGCTGATAATTTACATCAACATTTTGATTATGGTCATTATTCATATGTAATACTTCATTAAACTACATCAAACATGGCTGTTGTGTTTATGCTATATAAGACCTCATTATACCTTATTCAGTTCATGCATGGCACAGATTTGTGTTAAACTATATTTGGACTTACTGCACGATTATTTCTATCAGGTTATATTGAAAGAATAAGTGACCATTGAAGTACATACCATCATCAAGCCTTAACTCATTCTGATCGTATGAAAATGTTAAATGTTTTATGTTGTGTTATTAATACAATTGTACATGCATCCTACACTGATATTATTTCTCTACCAAATTGCTTTTTTGAAATGAACTTTATGTGCTAAAAGTAACTTTTAAAATATGAAGCATGATTAAACATCAGGGTATAAGCAAAAGGAACAATTCAAAAGTATCACGCATGTTTTCATTCTACAAACATACATTTGCTACAAAAAGTGCTGCAAAGGGTTTTAACTTCTCTCGTATTCGAATTATGTACAAATAAACATATTTTTGTATATAACTGGAACGGCAGCTTAAGTTCATCAGTGTTTAAAACTTGTTTGGAACATTTATGGGTTAAAAAAAAACTGGTCTCTTAACATGTATTTTTATGTCCCCCAGTCTATACTGGGGGACATATTGTTTTTGCCCTGTCTGTTGTTTTGTTTGCATCAAACTTTAACATTGGCCATAACTTTTGCAATATTGAAGATAGCAACTTGATATTTGGCATGCATGTGTATCTCATGGAGCTGCACATTTTGAGTGGTGAAAGGTCAAGGTCAAAGATATGGGGGACATAGTGTTTCACAAACATCTTGTTTTCTGATAAGTATATATGCTTTTTGTTCAAACTATTGAAAGTATAAATTTTTTTGCCAGTTGATTTTAATGATGAACACGATTTTGTGTCATAAAAGTTATAAAATAAAGATATGGGTAATCTTCAAAATTAAGATATGGGTAATATTGAGTTGTGCTCATTTAGAATGTGCACATTGTAAAGTAAATACCGTAAATGTGTTGATATCAGAGTGAACACACAATTGCTTCTTTAAAAACAAACATTTACAACTTGTGTTTGTTTTAAACAAAAATACAGATGTATATGTCTAACTTAATGAAATCAGACTTGCATCGCCAAGAATAATAATGACAACCCTTCTGTTTCTGCTTAATGATGAATGCAGCATCAGGAACTTTGTAAAGCTGATTTGTAAATTGATATCATAAGCTTATTGTGGTTTGTTAACCGAAATTGTGGCAGAAACTTGTTATCCAAAGTATATAATGAAGTGTTTTTGTGTACATTTACAGTTCGTCTTGCACTCAGAATGAATTGTCACCGTGAACTTCATGGCATGCATTGTAATATTTCCATTGCTGACATTTTTCATTTANTGATATCAGAGTGAACACACAATTGCTTCTTTAAAAACAAACATTTACAACTTGTGTTTGTTTTAAACAAAAATACACATGTATATGTCCAACTTTATGAAATCAGACTTGCATCGCCAAGAATAATAATGACCACCCTTCTGTTTCTGCTTAATGATGAATGCAGCATCAGGAACGTTGTAAAGCTGATTTGTAGATTGATAGCATGAGCTTATTGTGGTTTGTTAACCGAAATTGTGGCAGAAACGTGTTATCCAAAGTATATAATGAAGTTTTTTGTGTACATTTACAGTTTGTCTTGCACTCAGAATGAATTGTCACCGTGAACTTCATGGCATGCATTGTAATATTTCCATTGCTGACATTTTTCATTTACCGTTTGTAGCTGGGCAATCATGTTGAGAGATATAGTTTTGATATAAAATACGTAAGTTGTATTTTATCTTTGTTCTGGAAACGATGACGTCAACACTTTGATACACGTTTTATTTGGCAGTTGTTCTGCAGTATAAATAAAAAAATAATTGGAAATAAATATATAAAAAACATTTTCAGATTAATTTGAAATGTAATTTAGCTATATTTGTGAGAGTACAGTAAAATCGTACAGTTTATTTGGACAAGATTGTAGTAATTTTGTGTTTTGTATCATTGATGATTTCAGAGTTATAATGTAGTATTGTAATTGTGACATGATCAAATAAATTTAGTATACTTATTCATACTGTTTGTTATCTGTTCTACTTAAGACATCAGTCTTACCACCACATTTTGTCATTGTTACTTCATGGAATGAGCTAGGAGAGAATGGCAGTTATAATGACTTGACAATTGTCTACTCGAAAATGAAGCGGTAGTCCAGTTTGTGAAATGACACTTTTGGACTAAATGAGGCTAACATTTTCAGATGTTCTTCACTTTGCAAAACCCCAAGGCCAACTATTTTCAACTCGTACTNGGGGGGGGGGGGGCGTGTGGACTTTGTGAGGGAAAAATGCAAGTTTCTGAATAGATGTCAGAACTGTTGAAATACAGTTTGTATGTCCTTGTTTTTCTGTATCCCTTTGTAAGACTTTGATGAAACTATACAGGATCTTATCATAATCTACTGTTGGTATGTCGTGGTCAGCACAGTTATGGCCCATTGACGTTTTTCATACAATATATTGAAGGTCTTTGCTTGTTCTCTGTAATGCCATGGTTGACGAAACCACAAGCGTGGGTATTGATGTGCATTTTGTCGTCATGTGGCCTGCATATTTAAGGCCCCGAGGCCAGTCATTCACAAAATTTATTTCAGCTTTTTCCAAGTAATGAATATATATCTCAGGGACCGCTTTGACACTGGCTAATAGCTTTGACATGGAACTCTTTCATTCATTTATTTCATTTTAACAATTTGTAAAAGAACAATGTATCAATTAACAAAAGTACCAGCATAAGAAGGAAAGTGGGCTTAGTTTAAACCTATTTATTTTAGCTTGTTTCCATCGAAAGCCAAAGGCTTATCGAAACACTCTTGAGTCCATTTCCTGGATAGAACCAGTACTTGTGTCTTGAGGAAATCTTAACAACGCTCCCACAGTTGGAATCGCACCCATGACCTCACGGTTGCTAGGCAGACACCATATCCACTACGCCACATAGACCTTTTTAGTGGGCTTGAGATCACTACAAAATCTTGCTTGCGAAGGGAATCACTTTATGGTACAGTGTCATAAGCAGTACAAACATAATTTGCTTATCACAAAAGTGATATGCTTCCCCTACATAAACAGCTTATTTAACTGTGTTACGACATGTACCAGTACATGTAAACATATACACAGAATGAATGATGAACCAAAAAGTTCATTCAAATATCACATCGAGAAATTATAAAATAATTCCAATCTAAATTGGTAAAATATTAAGTTATTAATACATGAAAAAAACAATTCTTCAATGGGTAGACCCTGCTGTTATGCCGTGAGATCTTCCAGTGTTGGCATGCTGTGGAGTTGAAAATCCAACAGCATCTGGCCATAGGCCTTGCCCTGAAATGTGGTTCTATATTGGAGACAGGTATCATAAGTTAAATATTTTAACTAATTAAATTCTTTAAATGATGATTTTATTAATTTATCATTTTTGAAATGTGGCTTTTTATCACAAAAAATGTACTTGAATTTTAATTTTAATGATGTTTTAGTACTGCCAAATTGTTTGTAATAATAATAGAAGTATTCTATATACAGTAGCATACAAGTCCCTAAATTTAGTTCGAAGGTATATTTCAAAGTTGCTGGTTCGAAACTATTGGAATTCATGCCCCTTTTTCCCCCCCAATGGTATTTTGCTTATCTCGCATTTATTTCATTGTATCAATGCCGTAATAACCATATGAGCATCGCTCTTGTAAAACGGGGCTTAATGCATGTGCGTAAAGTGTTTTCCCAGATACATCTGCGCAGTCCGCACAGGCTAATCAGGGACGACACTTTCTGCATAAACTGGATTTGCTAAGAAGAGACTTCCTTTAAAAGAAAAATACAATTAAGGCGGAAAGTGTCGTCCCTGATAAGCCTGTGTGGACTGCACATGCTAATCTGGTACAACACAACGCACATGCACTTAGCCCCATTTTCCCAGATTGAGGCTCATATGGGAGGACTCACCTGTGGATCACTGCGTAGGGAGGCAATACCGCCACCACCGAGGGAGTTGTGCAGCACAAAGTTGAGACCATGGATGCCTGGACAGTCATACCTGAAGAGATATGAACAAGAATAAATGGACATTTAGGTTGCTCATGGAAAGTAGCACCTATTGATGCGAACTAGTTTATACATGTTTATTTTAGCTTGATTGCATTGAAAGCCTAAGGTTTACTGAAACGCTCCCAAGTCTGTTTCCTGGGTTTAACCAGTACTTCGTGTCTTAAAGAGAGATGAAATGAATTGAAGCGCTCCCGAGTCTGTTTCCTGGGCTGAACGAGTACTTGGTGTCTTAAAGAGAGAACTAATGAATGCTCTCATATTGGGGATCGACCCCATGACTGCCTGGTCGCTAGTCCGATACCATATCATGGCAAAATAAGTGAATTAACCTCAACACTCAAAAGAGATTTTCAAATATTTTGAGATGAAGATTGAATACTTGTCCTCCAAGTGTCCATTATGATCTACAATTGCTGCTGGTTTTTTCACCACAGGGTCCCATTTTAAAATGGTCAATTTTTAAGGCATTTTTCTCACCTTTTCTTTAGTTTAAAATATGCAAGCTTCGTATTAATTGAAAGATTTACATGTCTTATTTCAAAATTGGAATAAAACAAGAAACCGTCGGAGACAGGTGATGCTCCCCAAAGTTTTTTTTTATCACAATATTGCACTATATATTCAGATAAAAGGAAACGTCTGGGAGGGCATAACTTTGGACAAAATAATACGATGGATGGTTAAGCAACTTAAAAGAACAGCAGATTTATATTTTTCCAAGGCCAATGCACATGGGAAGTATCAAGTCAATTTGTAAAATTTCAAAGGGCCATAACTCTTTGAAAAATCATCTGACCAGAACCGGCTGATAATATGCACATCTCTTGTTGGTAGTGAAGCTTCCCATAGAGTTTCATTGAATTCCCATAATAAGTTGCTGAGAAATAGCTCGGACAAGAATTGCACTATATGTACAATGGAAAATTTCAAAGGGCCATAACTCTGTGAAAAATCATCTGACCAGAACCAGCTGATAATATGCACATCTCCTCTTGGTAGTGAAGCTTCCCATAAAGTTTCATTGAATTTCAGTCATTAGTTGCTGAGAAATAGCCCGGACAAGAATTGCACTTTATGTACAGTTAATGGAAAATTTCAAAGGGCCATAACTCTGTGAAAAATCATCCGACCAGAACCGGCTGATAATATGAACATCTCCTCTTGGTAGTGAAGCTTCCCATATAGTTTAATTGAATTCCGGTCATTTATTGCTGAGAAATAGCCCGGACAAAAATTGTGCACGGACGGACGCACGCACGGACAGACGGATAGACAGACGAAGCGGCGACTGTATGCTCCCCCCAAAAATTTCGGGGGAGCATAAAAAAACAAGGGCTGTGTTTGTCAGAAAAACAATGCCCCCTACTGCGCTTTGAAGATATATATTCGACCTTTGACCTTGAAGGACGACCTTGACCTTTCACCACTCAAAATGTGCAGCTCCATGAGATACACATGCATTCCAAATATCAAGTTTCTATCTTCAATATTGCAAAAGTTATGACTAAGGTTAAAGTTTTGGGACAGAATGACAGACAGACAGAATGACAGACAGACAGACAGACAAAAAACAATATATCCCTCTTGTTCTAAGGGGGCATAAAAAAAAAAGTAATGCAATTTCTAAGAAATCCCATTCGCCCAAATGCAAGCACCCTCGGAAAACTGGGTTTGGCAGTGAGATTTCGACAAAAGTACAGTGCTCCAATAAACACATCCCAAACCTTCCTTCATCTTTCAATGTAGACCCCAATGAAATGCACCAAAATGTTGCAGACATACATAGGATACAGGAAAAACCCACAAAAGGCCTGTGTGTGATTGCTAAATGACTTAAACAGAAGAGGACAGGAACTTTTATAGAAATAGGCACTACTTTTGACCACAGAGGGATGCAAAATGATAAATATTTATTATATATATTAATTTATATAAAATTAGTTATTTCATCAATTAAAGCTTGAATTCTCTTTTGCTGGGCATGAATATTATATAAAAGGTTTGCAATAAGGCATTGCACATATATTTCATCCCTTCATCCAATTTTTATAAAATAATAGTTAATATGTTAAAGGTTAGATGCTACCACAAAAGCCATTGAACAATGTCACAGATATGTGATACAAACACATGAAAAGGCATATGTTTAAATATGTTTACTACACATCATATATATGATTATATTAATACCTTGTGACTTTTTTGGCTCCGTCTGTATCATCAATGAGATGTGAAAAGTACTGGGTCACAGACTGTTCTGTGAGAGCAGACTTAATGTAGGGCAGGTAGGCGGGGTGTCTGGCCACAACACCTGACAAGGAAACCACAGTAAAACTATGAATATCATTGACAAGGTCACAGACTGCTTTAGTTTAAACCTATTTTTTTGGTTTGCTCGATTGCATCAAAAGCCTAAGGCTTATTGAAACGCTCTCAGGTCCGTTTCCTGGGCCTAGAACCAGTACTTGGTGTCTTTGGGGGAGATCTAAGGAACACTCCAAGTGGGGATCCAACCCGTGACCTGGTAGCTAGGCGGACACCATATCAACTACGCCACCGCAACTGCTTTAACCGCAAAACCCATTTAATATTAAAAGCCCCTGTGACCTTGACCATAGACTAAATGACCTCAAAATATAAAGGTGTCTTCCTTGTATCCCGAGTAACCATCATACCAGTAGGGCTAAAGTCTGTCAGCCCTTGGACAAAGTCCGTAAAACTGCGCAAAGTCTAGAAATAATTTCAAGAATATTGGCCCCATGGGCTGATATAAACTTCAGGTCTAGTACTTATTCGTAGTTATATGGCAAGTAAATTGCAATAAGGATAAGAAACAGCTAGGAGTTTACCAGACCTTTTGTTCAGTCATGGTTTTGGGACTTTCTCTGAGACTTCAATCATACCATTTTATATATTCACGTTTCAAAATGTTCTCTAGATATGGTGGGGATTTTGTTTGTGTGTGTTACATGCCTTTTTGACCTTGAACCTTTACCTTTTTAATCATGAGGACAGGACAAATTTTGCTATTTGTTTATAATTTGAGGGCAATAATTCAAATGTTCGAAAAAAAAAAAAAAATCAAACTTGGCTGAGCTAACATTAGAACAAATCTCCTGACAAAGTTTCACGAAGAATGGACTAAATATGAGGCTTTTAGTGTTCACAATTTGACCTAGTGACTTAGTTTTTTTATCTGACACCATCCAGTTTTAAACTGGGCCAAGATATCATTTTTGCAAATCTTCTGACAAAGTTTCATGAAGATTTAACTATAAATGTCGCATCTAGAGTGTTCCCCAAAAAATGTTGACGACACACAACAGGTGACTGACAACTGATGACAGACAAGATGTGATCACAAAAACTGACCATGAGCACGTTGTGCTCAGGTGAGCTAAAAATGACCATTTGGGAATTGTTGCTCTTATTGCTAAGCATTTTTCATTAAATCATTATTTAGATGAAACATTTCACTGTTCACTCACATTTTTTTATATACGTGTTTGTTTGTAAACAAAAACCGACCACTGACTTCGATTGGGCAACCTTTCTTCACTGAGGGCAAGTAGATGTTAACAGTAACTTGCTCCATGGGCAAGTGAAAGTCAAATCCTTTGGTTAACCTTATTTAGCCATGTTACACTTTCAATGCTACCATTCGACTCCCATTAAAAAAATCACCATTATGAAATTAACATGGCATAAGTTATAGATTTACTTTTTAACACTTATACTAAACAGTAATTACAGGCTTCCTGAAAGTAATCAGTCTACCTATCAGCAAAAATCTTAGTCAGATCCATATCTATTTACCAAGAATAGATCATCGTTAAAAATGTATAAAACACATCTGTGGTTGGGTAAAGTTTTGTTTTACTGCAATAAGCAATGGAAATAATGGTCAGACAGAAGGGTGACACGTTTTGAGCTTTCAGAACTTCTGTACTGAATCACCAACATCCAAATCCTCCTACCTACCAATATTACAGTTATTCCCCTTGTATCCAACAAATCATCTGCCTACCAATATTACAGTTATTCCCCTTGTATCCAACAAATCATCTACCTACCAATATTACAGTTATTCCCCTTGTATCNTAAAAGCCCCTGTGACCTTGACCATAGACTAAATGACCTCAAAATATAAAGGTGTCTTCCTTGTATCCCGAGTAACCATCATACCAGTAGGGCTAAAGTCTGTCAGCCCTTGGACAAAGTCCGTAAAACTGCGCAAAGTCTAGAAATAATTTCAAGAATATTGGCCCCATGGGCTGATATAAACTTCAGGTCTAGTACTTATTCGTAGTTATATGGCAAGTAAATTGCAATAAGGATAAGAAACAGCTAGGAGTTTACCAGACCTTTTGTTCAGTCATGGTTTTGGGACTTTCTCTGAGACTTCAATCATACCATTTTATATATTCACGTTTCAAAATGTTCTCTAGATATGGTGGGGATTTTGTTTGTGTGTGTTACATGCCTTTTTGACCTTGAACCTTTACCTTTTTAATCATGAGGACAGGACAAATTTTGCTATTTGTTTATAATTTGAGGGCAATAATTCAAATGTTCGAAAAAAAAAAAAAAATCAAACTTGGCTGAGCTAACATTAGAACAAATCTCCTGACAAAGTTTCACGAAGAATGGACTAAATATGAGGCTTTTAGTGTTCACAATTTGACCTAGTGACTTAGTTTTTTTATCTGACACCATCCAGTTTTAAACTGGGCCAAGATATCATTTTTGCAAATCTTCTGACAAAGTTTCATGAAGATTTAACTATAAATGTCGCATCTAGAGTGTTCCCCAAAAAATGTTGACGACACACAACAGGTGACTGACAACTGATGACAGACAAGATGTGATCACAAAAACTGACCATGAGCACGTTGTGCTCAGGTGAGCTAAAAATGACCATTTGGGAATTGTTGCTCTTATTGCTAAGCATTTTTCATTAAATCATTATTTAGATGAAACATTTCACTGTTCACTCACATTTTTTTATATACGTGTTTGTTTGTAAACAAAAACCGACCACTGACTTCGATTGGGCAACCTTTCTTCACTGAGGGCAAGTAGATGTTAACAGTTACTTGCTCCATGGGCAAGTGAAAGTCAAATCCTTTGGTTAACCTTATTTAGCCATGTTACACTTTCAATGCTACCATTCGACTCTCATTAAAAAAAATCACCATTATGAAATTAACATGGCATAAGTCATAGATTTACTTTTTAAAACTTATACTAAACAGTAATTACAGGCTTCCTGAAAGTAATCAGTCTACCTATCAGCAAAAATCTTAGTCAGATCCATATCTATTTACCAAGAATAGATCATCGTTAAAAATGTATAAAACACATCTGTGGTTGGGTAAAGTTTTGTTTTACTGCAATAAGCAATGAAAATAATGGTCAGACAGAAGAGTGACACGTTTTGAGCTTTCAGAACTTCTGTACTGAATCACCAACATCCAAATCCTCCTACCTACCAATATTTCAGTTATTCCCCTTGTATCCAACAAATCATCTGCATACCAATATTACAGTTATTCCCCTTGTATCCAACAAATAATCTGCCTACCAATATTACAGTTATTCCCCTTGTATCCAACAAATCATCTGCCTACCAATATTACAGTTATTCCCCTTGTCTCCACTTCTGGTGTATGCAAGGTCCTCGAGTCTGTAAGAGTTTGAGCCTTTGCGTAGGTTAGAAATGGAAGCAGTCGACTGTGCTGGTCTCGAACACTGTTTGGACTGTGTGACTGTTTTCATTGGGGTGTAGGTCTCTACATGTTCACCGTTCATGGAAATGTCTATCTGTTAAATGGAAACCAGAAGTAACTTACATAGTCATGCTTCATGTATAGACACTTATTCAAACATCATGCGTCATGTATTGACACTTATACATATAGCATATTTAATGTATAGACACTTATAACGACAATATTCTTCATGTATAGACACCTATACAGACATTATGTTTCATGTACATACACTTATACAGACAACATGCTTCATGTATAGAGACTTATACAAACAGTATGTAGCATGCATAGACACTTAAACAAAAAACATACCATACTATGGCATGTATAGACATGTATACAGACAACATGATTCATGTATAGACACTTATACAGACATCATGCTTCATGTTATGACACTTATACAGACATCCTGCTTCATGTATGGACACTTATACAGACATCATGCTTCATGTCTGGACACTTAAACAGACATCATGCTTTATATATAGACACTTATACAGACATCATGCTTCATGTATGGACACTTATACAGACATCATCCTTCATGTCTGGACACTTATACAAACATCATGCTTCATGTTGAGACACTTATACAGACATCATGGTTCATGTATAGACACTTATACAGACATCATGCTTCATGTATAGACACTTATACAGACACTGTGCGTCATGTATGGACACTTATACAGACATCATGCTTCATGTTAAGACACTTATACAGACATCATGCTTCATGTATAGACACTTATACAGACATCATGCTTCATGTATAGACACTTATACAGACATCATGCTTCATGTATAGACACTTATACAGACATCATGCTTCATGTATAGACACTTATACAGACATCATGCTTCATGTATAGACACTTATACAGACATCATGCTTCATGTATAGACACTTATACAGACATCATGCTTCATGTATAGACACTTATACAGACATCATGCTTCATGTATAGACACTTATACAGACATCATGCTTCATGTATAGACACTTATACAGACATCATGCTTCATGTATAGACACTTATACAGACATCATGCTTCATGTATAGACACTTATACAGACATCATGCTTCATGTATAGACACTTATACAGACATCATGCTTCATGTATAGACACTTATACAGACATCATGCTTCATGTATAGACACTTATACAGACATCATGCTTCATGTATAGACACTTATACAGACATCATGCTTCATGTATAGACACTTATACAGACATCATGCTTCATGTATAGACACTTATACAGACATCATGCTTCATGTATAGACACTTATACAGACATCATGCTTCATGTATAGACACTTATACAGACATCATGCTTCATGTATAGACACTTATACAGACATCATGCTTCATGTATAGACACTTATACAGACATCATGCTTCATGTATAGACACTTATACAGACATCATGCTTCATGTATAGACACTTATACAGACATCATGCTTCATGTATAGACACTTATACAGACATCATGCTTCATGTATAGACACTTATACAGACATCATGCTTCATGTATAGACACTTATACAGACATCATGCTTCATGTATAGACACTTATACAGACATCATGCTTCATGTATAGACACTTATACAGACATCATGCTTCATGTATAGACACTTATACAGACATCATGCTTCATGTATAGACACTTATACAGACATCATGCTTCATGTATAGACACTTATACAGACATCATGCTTCATGTATAGACACTTATACAGACATCATGCTTCATGTATAGACACTTATACAGACATCATGCTTCATGTATAGACACTTATACAGACATCATGCTTCATGTATAGACACTTATACAGACATCATGCTTCATGTATAGACACTTATACAGACATCATGCTTCATGTATAGACACTTATACAGACATCATGCTTCATGTATAGACACTTATACAGACATCATGCTTCATGTATAGACACTTATACAGACATCATGCTTCATGTATAGACACTTATACAGACATCATGCTTCATGTATAGACACTTATACAGACATCATGCTTCATGTATAGACACTTATACAGACATCATGCTTCATGTATAGACACTTATACAGACATCATGCTTCATGTATAGACACTTATACAGACATCATGCTTCATGTATAGACACTTATACAGACATCATGCTTCATGTATAGACACTTATACAGACATCATGCTTCATGTATAGACACTTATACAGACATCATGCTTCATGTATAGACACTTATACAGACATCATGCTTCATGTATAGACACTTATACAGACATCATGCTTCATGTATAGACACTTATACAGACATCATGCTTCATGTATAGACACTTATACAGACATCATGCTTCATGTATAGACACTTATACAGACATCATGCTTCATGTATAGACACTTATACAGACATCATGCTTCATGTATAGACACTTATACAGACATCATGCTTCATGTATAGACACTTATACAGACATCATGCTTCATGTATAGACACTTATACAGACATCATGCTTCATGTATAGACACTTATACAGACATCATGCTTCATGTATAGACACTTATACAGACATCATGCTTCATGTATAGACACTTATACAGACATCATGCTTCATGTATAGACACTTATACAGACATCATGCTTCATGTATAGACACTTATACAGACATCATGCTTCATGTATAGACACTTATACAGACATCATGCTTCATATATAGACACTTATACAGACAACATGCTTAATATATAGACACTTATACAGACATCATGCTTAATGTTTATACACTTATTCAGACATCATGCTTCATGTATAGACACTTATACAGACACCATGCTTCATTTATAGACACTTATACAGACAACTGCTTCATATAAAGACACCAGAACAAATAGCCTGCTTTGGTATAGACACTAACACAGACAACATGATGATAAAGTAAAGGTAAAGGCATGTGTTTATAGTCTGATTACTATAAATATTCAATCGACTTTGACATTTACCCCCCGATCACTGGGATATAAGTCGTCCGTTTACATTCCGCGCAGTTTGCAGCAACGGCACATTGGCTTATTTCCCTCACAGGTACCCATTTATACACCTGGGTGGAGAGGAGCACGCGTGGGATTAATTGTTTGCTCAGAAAAATCCAGTGCCCTGGGTGGGACTCGAACCAGGGACCTTTTGATCCCTAGACACGCATCCTACCATTAGACCACTGTCCCCACATACATACTACATGTTTTATGTAAAGACTTTAATACAAACAGCATGCTTCATGTAAAGTCTCTGATACAAATGCCAATCATCTAATACAAAACATGCTCAGTTTTTATTAATAGTTTGTATTACTACAGAACAAATGTACATTGCTTTTGTCAAAAGACCTAAAATCAGATCAATAACCATGCAAATGTCAACAGTTGTTAAAAGGGGTTTTATCTTAAACAAGTGATGTGTTTGTCAGAAACAAAATGCCCCCTTCTGCGCAGCTTTGAAACCATAAATTTGACCTTTGACCTTAAAGGATGACCTTGACCTTTCACCACTCAAAATGTGCAGCTCCATAAGATACACATGCATGCCAAATATTAAGTTGTTATCTTCAATATTGCAAAAGTTATGACCAATGTTAAAGTTTTTGGACGGACAGACAGACTGACTAACGGACAGAAAGACTGACAGACAGTTCAAAAACTATATGCCACCCTTCGGGGGGATAATTAAATTAAGTAAGTAAATTGCATATATACTGTTTGCAGTCTTCAACATATCAGCATCAATCGGTTAACAATTTATAAAACTACTTTAAACAAACGAACCAACCTTAATGTTGTCTTTGTCATGGAGAAATGAGAAAAGCTTCAAGACTGGTGACCTGCATTAAAAAAAAGATAGACAAATCTGAATAGAGGGCAACACTTATATTCATAGTGGATATTATTAGGCTGAATGTAGCAGTTTAATTTCTTAGCCACAAAAAGCAAGATTAAAACTTCAAACAGTCGGCTTTATCCTTACAAAATATAAATGTTATAATAAGTTATTGTTAAAGAAACACATAGAACAACCTACACTTTGGGACGACCTCCTACAATTCCAGTCAGTCCGGGAGCTTTAAAAAAAGAGAAAGACATTTGTTAAGCAATAAGTTAACTGTGGAATTCCTTTCTATGTGAGTAATTGCATCTTGACAATATGAAAAAAGTCAAACTTATAATAAATGTAATAAGGTTACTAATAAAATGTTTTTAGTATATGCTAACATTATACAAATATAAATCAGTCACATTAAATTCGTTAAGTAAAAATCAATGTTTACATGATCACATCAAAATGCATTGTGGAATGATGTGTAACCTACCCATTCCAGTACCAGCAGGAGCAATTTCTCTTGCCATTATATTCAGTGCCTTTTGGTCCTGATGATTGACTGCCAACCACAAAGCACATTCTCTGGTACCCTTAAACAGAAGAGGTAATCTCGTGATAGTCAAGATGGCGACGTCCATGCCGAAACAGGTATTTTTCGCAGTATTATACCCCTTATAACGTCTATTAATTTTTTCAATGCCGCTCACTTTACAGCCATTTCAGCAAGAACGTTACAAGCTTTTATTTCTTATTAATATTCGCTCTATATCTCGACTTTACTCGCTGCAAAATTTCTTAGGGGGATGACCTAATAACAGCTCCACTCAGAAAATCTGCAGCAAGTAATTCATAATTTTTTTCATATTGTAATTTACAAGGCAAATTTTGACAGGGGATTTAAAGGGACTTGTTCACACGTTTTTGTATTTCTTTACATGTAATTTAATGTATTTTTAGCATTATAATAATATTTGGAAAAGTCTAAAACAATCATAATAACAATACAAAAAAATGAACCAAAAGTTTCCCTGCCACATCATTCAAACCAGAGACCTCTTGAGGTAAAAGTGAAGGCTCTGCCTCTACGACACATAATTGGCCACACTTTATTATCAGAACATAGAATCAGTCAGAAGTTGTAAGAGATCAATGAAAGAAGCCCACAAACCTGTGGCAGAGCTGACAGAGGGCCATAGTTGTTCTCGGAGCCTAAAGTCTCAATGTTCACCTTGGTGAAGTCAGCCAAACCCAGGGTAGTGAAGATAGTACGGCATCTGAAACACAGGGACATTTGTGTCATGTTCTGAGAAAACTGGGCATAATGCTTGTGCGTAAATTGTCATCCCAGATTAGCCTATGCAGTCTGCTTTTATGGAATTTTTCGTTAAAATGATGTCTCTTCTTAGCTAAAATCCAGTTTAGGTGGAAAGTGTCGTCCCTGATTAGCCGGTGCGGACTGCACAGGCTTATCTGGGACAACACTTTACGCACATGCTTTATGCCCAGCTTTCTCAAAACACGACACATTTGTCAAGTCACTTAATACTTTCCCACTCAGAAGTAAAGTGAAACTGGCTATATGCAATCAGCATACAACCAGAACAGCCTGCGAGTAACTCGCATGCTGTTCAGGTTTTATTCTGTTTGCTGCTCCTTGGTACATTATGGTTGGAAATGAAGTCTATAAAACTTGAATATAGTAAGAAAGGTCTTAAATTTAATTTGATTTTCTAAATGACTACAAATGTGTCAAAGTGCGTATAAGGGTTCAATAGTAGTATAAAACAGGTAACTTAGAAAATTCCAATCCCTATCAAATTTTAATAAATACCCGTGTTTGTGATTAGAGAAATGAAATAAAAAATTGCAAGTCAATCTATTAAAACTGTCATAAATAAAGATTTAAAACAGATTTATGGAGAATATTTGTTTCCAAATTTTGTAAGATATTAGAGTAGAAACTACAGTAAATATGAAACAGTAAGATTGGTCTCTTGGATTTCACCCAGGGTTTTTCCTTCATCAAACTTTATTTTTTTTACCATATTTTCTTCATTAACATTCTGCTCATTTTACATGGGAAATATTCCCTTTTCACATTCCCGATATCGCGTCCTGAAAGAGTTGCCTCCCTTGATAAAACGAATCAAGAACAAGACAGACAATGTGGAAGCTGGGATATGCTAAACAAAGGCGTTATAATATGCAGCGGAGATTTAAAAAAAAAAAATACTAAAATTTTCGTTAAGTTTTAGTTACACATTTCACAGTTAAATTAATTTTATTCATTTGGATTTGTTGCCAATTCATAGTTTATAATAAAAACAATATTTAATGAAACATAGCTACTTTTTTTTATAATGTTTCTGTATTGGATGTCATGATTTTGCTTGTTGAAAACCTTTTTCTTAGATCATAATTATGTGATTGTCAAATTAAATGGGTAATGCCGTATTTCATTGAAGTTTACTTAATATATGAACACATGCAGAGAAAAGGGAACACATGGATTCGGTAAGTTTTGGCAATAAGCATTACCTTTATAACAATGATGAAATTGTTTATCAAACTGTGTGTGCTACAAAATCATATTGTATATGTGTTTTATCAGAGATTCAATTGCTACACAAAAGTGATTGTGCCTTTCTTAAATTTCAACATAATTTGTGTGATGCAAAAGGGATCCCAGTCATTTTAATCATTTTCATTAGTTAATGTGTATTGTGTGGCACATGCATATTACTGAATGATTGGAATAAAAGAATACTTAAGAAAACACAAAATTGTGGGACTATATATTCTCTAAAAACAGACAAAGGGTCATAATTCTGTAAAAACTTGTTGCAGCCATAATTCCTTTCTTAAAGATAATCTACACATAAAGGTGATTCAACTTTGAAAGTTTAAGTGAGATCCATCCAGTAATTAGAGGACTTGAAAATACAAGCTTTAGGAGAAAATATATTCTTTAGTGAGAAAAACAGACAAAGATACTCGTCATAGTCAAAATTTCATTCTTAAAGATCATCTACTTGTTAAGGTGTTTCAACTGTGGTAGTCTGAAAGTACAATGCATTGCTCAGATGTGGCCCTGCAAACAACTGTTTGTCCACTTGCCTTTTTATGATCTCCTCAGCTGTCCTTATGGCCTTGAGCTTTGACCTTGGACCCCCCACACAGCACACGGCCGTCAGTCTGTAACCATCGGCATAGGTGGCACTCACCTGAAACCACGAGTGGAGGGGGAAATGTACAGGAGGTCATAAGAATGGAGTGTAGTTGTGAAGCGTGTTATTTTGGACAGTACAACATGTGTTTGTATGAGTAAAACCAATCGTGCTATGGTTCTGATTAACTAACTGTAACAGAATCGATTGGGAATTATTTAGAATAGAAGTGTATAAATGAGCATAAACATTGGAATGTATCAGTCTAATGCAGTAAACATTTTAAAAAGGTAAAAATAAATCTTCTTAATAAAAGGTTTTTAATGCACAACACTTTAATAACAAGAATTGCTGGCTGATTATTTGTTACGCAGTTACAAAGACCATATAGCTTGCCTTGTATTTTGAGGATGGTGACATGCCCTTAGCTCCTGTCACATACACTGCGTCCTGCACACCTGTAAGGAACATTCACCAGTTGATATAGTATTATAAAAACCAGTTTAAACAAGACACAAGAAAGAACATAAAAACAAATGTAGCCATCACAAAGTTAATTTAATGAAGATTGTCAACTACCTGAACATAAATAAACAAGAAACCGTCGGGGACGTGTGATGTTCCCCACAGGTTTTTTTGTCACAATATTGCACTATATATTCGGATTAAAGGAAACCTCTTGAGGGGCATAACTTTGGACAAAATAATACGATGGATGGTTTAGCAACTTAAACATTTCAAAGGGCCATAACTCTCTAAATAAATCATCTGACCAGAACCCACTAATAACATGCGCATCTCCTCAAGGTAGTTAAGCTTCCCATAAAGCTTCATTGAATTCCAGTCAGTAGTTGGGGAGAAATAGCCCGGACAAGAATTGCACTATATGTACAGTTTATAGAAAATTTCAAAGGGCCATAACTCTGTGAAAAATCATCCGACCA
>VMBQ01007963.1:0-41664 GCA_007657795.1 Dreissena rostriformis
AGTAGGTGGGACAACAACGAACTCGTTATGTACCAACTATAATGTTCAAATCAATCTTCTGAAAGTGACAATCATAGTAGTGTTTCAATGTAGTTTGTATCAAATTAGTATTATACACGAATGGCTACAGTGCAAGGGTTAACTTATAGGTTATTATATACTTTA
The DNA here is from genome assembly GCA_007657795.1 of Dreissena rostriformis. Lineage (NCBI taxonomy): Eukaryota > Metazoa > Mollusca > Bivalvia > Myida > Dreissenidae > Dreissena > Dreissena rostriformis. Next base: position 166 of record VMBQ01007963.1, read on the forward strand.
TTATAGCTTATATTATATCAATACAAATTAATTATACAAGTGTGCTTTTTATATAAAGTATATACTTTGTTTATACTTTATAATACATGCTTATTACGTATTGCATTTTAGTATGGAATTAAGTTCATCCTTACAGATTTGGTCTTTCAAATTAAGTGGACTAGCAGCTTTATCTTCTTTGCGGGTGTTAAAATAATGAAAACATCGAGTGTATTTTGCGTTAAGTGGATTGCGTCCTATTCGAATTCATGTAACAGACTCAGCGAAGTTGCCATGATAGTCATCGTTGAATACATGTGCGTTTAAATTATAATACTGTTTACAGTCTGAATCTTCTTCAAGTCAATATTAAAATGTTTTTGCTATAAGACGAGGTTACGTTTATCCCAAGTATGTGTTACTTCTAAAATACTTTTCACATACTTTATAGGTTACTTACTATCGATGTTAAAAAGGGTGCATTGCGCGTTCATTCGATTACTTCGAAATCGAATCTTTGTTAACTGTTTCATTTTTAAACACGTTCATGCGCGTATTTAATGACGGGACGATTCTCGATTCTTTTACGGTTGTAGTGAGAAAAAAAATATACCTATGTAACAAAGTTTTGTAGGTTGGCTTTTTACAACCGGCATTACGGCTTCTTTCCTGTAATGCATGACGATGATTTGAATATTGAACTATATGATGCTATATCTTACGCTTTTTAATAAAAGACCAGATGTAGTTGATACTTGTTTTGTTGCATTGCATCATGCGCCTCAAAATACACGCTGGTCATCCGGATACTTCGATATACGGATGGCACTTCGAAAACAGAGAAAAACAAAAGCAAAAGCCACGCGCGAGAGGTGAGTTCTTTAGTGGTTTTTTGTTTTGTTTTGCGTTTATGTTCTTTTCATTGGGTTTTCAGACACGGAACTTTGTTTGGCCGATAAAAGGTAAAGGACTTCGTATGACAAAAAAAAGTTATTCGCGAAAGAACGGTGGATTTCATGAAAAAAACGCGAATTGCTTTCTTCGTCAGGCAAAACAATGTTCCGTGTCTGAAAACCTAAAGAACAGAACATAAATGCCCACCAATAAATAACTCACCTATCACGCGTGGCTTTTGTTTTTCTCTGTTATCGAAGTTCCATCCGTATATCGAAGTATCCGGTTGACCGGCGTGAAAATTTTCATTGAACAAAAGTTAAATATGAACGATAATGAAACATTTGTTTATTGTACTAAAATGGTCAAATAATTTCGGTGATGGGTCGGGTCGAAAATAATACTCGCAGAAATCGACCATAGAATCGTTTCGCCTGAGCTAGTTTTGACCATTATCTTAGAGCCATGTATACAATTATCAGTTATCGGTATTACTGCTAACAAGTGAAAATTAATTTACATAATTCCTATTTAATTGTCATATGAGCTTTACTAAACGTATCATTAACATATGTTTGCAATATTGCTATTTTGTAGTATAAAATGTACATAATAAGCATAACACTTCGAAATAAATATGATAGTGTTTTAAACTTAAAAAAATAACGTTAAATGTTGAATCTTTTTTATAAATATTTTATTGGAGCATTTGTGCATTTTAAAATGGCAAATATATCTACTTCGGACATTTTTGTATCTTATGTAAGGGCGACAACTGTCGAAAAACATTACAGTGACAATCGACATGAATCATATAAATAATTGTGTGTATTGTGCTCAAATCGGTTAAGTAATTGTCTATGCAAAAAAGGCTACAAATGGCAAATTTTCTGGAGAATGTTATTCTCACAGACAACATACTTGTATTAAAATTCCAAATTTTATTAAGTATTTACTATTAATTTATTTAAATTAATTAATTGTTGAAAGAAAGTGTTTATTTTGTATATCTATGTTGATACTTAACAATCATTTCACTCATCATTCGCGTGATATGTTATTGACATATTGTGTCGTGTGTTTCGTATCGGAATTTAAGGGCATCAACACGACAAAACGCCAGATATATACCCGTCAAACGGCAAATCTAGGTTCTTGTCGTTTTGTTGTGTACGCTTGTTGGCGACATTCAAACTATTTACCACTCAAGAACGAAAAATCAGAGGCGTAAACACGACATATTTGTGGTTATGTCGTGTTGCCCTTTTGCGCCCTTCAAATCCGCAAACCCGCCAGAAAGATATGTCACTACAAATGAAGATTTTTGCTCTGATCGTTTATGTCCTTCAAATATTCTGATAGTAATCATGGAAAAAGTAGTCTATAGAACATTTAGGTTTACTTGTATGCGTAATGTCTGAAAACTGTTTTCCTGCATCTGTTAGTGTACGTGTGTGCCATGATGTCTTTTTTCTTTGTGTTTATGAAAATCTTTATTTATATAAGACAAGCAGCATGTGTGGTGAATGCGCTATTATTCATTTAAATGCCCTTGTTTTCAATGTATGTATTGTATATGGTTTACATGTACAATAAGGTATATATGTTTTATCATTACACTATTCAGATATTTGTGTTGTATTATCGTGTTTGTACTATTGTTATTATCGCACAATGTTTACATGTTTTCATTAAATTTTTTAATGTTTCTGCGTATTTCTTCAACGCTGGTTTTAATGCTTGTTTTAAGATGGTATTCCTAGCAAACCTTCGATACTACTACTGAACATGCATCAATAACTTGCGCACGAATATATTTGCAACCACAATCAATACTTGTGTATTATATGGAAGGTGAGCCAAATATTCGTACTAGTTTGTTTATTTAAGGGTGACATCAACGACTGTATCTGATGCAATCATGCGAAAACAACATGTATGTCATAACATTGTCTTTTGTTAGCGCAACATGAAGAAACAAATGGACGCATTGTCAGTATAAGAGATGATCGTCATTTGGATGATCTTGAAGAAGTTTAATATAGATCTATATCTGATTTGTTTGTTATTGCAACTGGGCCATTTTTTGCGACTAAGGGTTCAAGTAGAAAGCAACGTTTTTATATTTATGTGATTTTTTTTTTATAAATAAATGGACAGGAACGAACAAGCAATATTCACAATGCCCGCGGTACAGTTGCTGCATTTCAAAATTTTAATCAATTGCCTAAATCAAGTGATCTCCCATGGAAACCAAAGCACTGGACAGACAGAAGAACAGACGGGAGAACCGTGCAATGATTGATACCATTGCCATCGATCTCGTGGTCATTGTATCGTTATGTAACATATATGTAGAGACGCTTCAAAAGTGTATGTTTTCATCAATATTTACAATTATAACAAATATATGCTACATAAAAAGTATATGTTACAGTGGGTTAGGGGTTTTGTTCCGGGGTTAATCTCTTAAGAATCCCTAAAAAAAAAAACATCATTAAGCCGATTTTTAGAGATTAATCCGTTTTAACCCCGTTTCATCCGAATCTATCTGTATTTAATCTTTTCCAGCGGTTGTTAGAGATAAATTGCAATCAATTAATCCCTTTAAGAGATGAATTCATCGCAAGGGGTGAATTCATCCCTACAAGAGTTGAATTTACCGCAATTCAGCGCAAGCGGTGAATTAACCCCTTCAAGGGTTAATCAATCTCTACGCAAGCGCAGTCGATGTCAGCGGTAAATTGGGATGAAAAGGCGGAGTTAATCAGTGACGTAAACGAGTAGGCGGGGCGTAAACAACTATTTTGAGATGAGGATTTATTTTCGTCGGTTTCATGCATAATACAATTTTTTATTATTATACTGCATAATAGCCGAAAACAAACGTCATGTGTGAACCCAACAAAGATTTTTTTTGCATTAACACCCAGGATTCGAAAACGAAACTGTGCGTGTTTTTAACACGGTACAGGTAGGATTATAAGTGATATTTGCAGTGCTGCATCAAAGATTCGTGTCATTGATTGCGGCAAACAATATTTCAGTCAAGTGATAAAGATTAATGGCGCACCTTATCATGATAATCTTATGTACACATGTGCCGGCATGTGGTGTCACTAGCATACCAGTCAACGCTCTTTATCCCTAATGGGGACATCCACCTTGAAGAGAATGCATTTGTGCCTCTATCGCAGATTTGTATTCAAAATGTGTATTGTCTTTCTAATAGTATGTATCCGTTATAAGTGAAAGCAGAATAAATAGATGTGTTTTCCGTTTACAGTTCAATCCAAAAATTACACTTATTTAGAAAATTTAATAAGGCAATAGATCAGTTTAGGAATAAAGATAACAATGCCGGAACAGTTAAATACCAATTAATCAATTTGTTTCTAACCTTTAGTTTTTTATATTAATTTCAAATTAATACTTGATTTAGAAACATAATTAAAATGACAGTTTATGGCAAAGGCAGATGTGAACTGTTCTATACAAAAGTGTACCACGGCCTGAAATTTTTCAACGTTTCTCTACTGAATATCTTCTGAACTACTTCATTTAAATTGAAACTCAGTTTACATGAAGTAGTTCAACAGATATTCAGTAGAGAAACCTGTACCTGTCTCTTTGTGTGTGAGACTAACAAAGAATGTACAACATAATTATTATCATAAATGTGTTGGTATCAACGAGCATTGTATTAAATTATCAAGCGAACCACATTAAAGTAAATATTGAATAGTTTTCGCCTTAAATTAATTTTCATTTATTTTCATTTCATTTGTAATTAATTTTCGTGTTTTGACCGTATCTGGTAATTTCCCCAACGTACTTGCCAAACAACGAAGTCTGGCTCTTTAAAAATACATCTACTGCAATGCATGAGTCGTAATCGGACGTATTTGTTTTGTCTAAAGTTTCAATAGATCAATACTTTCCCGTTGTTTGCATATATTCCGTTTTTTTTTTTCATTTTAAAATACTACATGTACTGATTTGCGCGTCTCTATTTAGTTACAGCACATGGTCGTTTGCAACACGCACGCTTTCCATGCGAGGAAATTGACAGACGACAGCAACAATTTCGCGCTCTTATTAAAACACGGGTTTAACATGGCGAACATGTATATTGAATGATGTACGCTGTAGCTGTCTACAAAGGCAGCAAATAGTATCACGTTGCTGTAGAAAAAAAGTGTAAATCAGTTCTATAAAGGGACATGATGAAATAAACATGTACTGAAATTAAATTGCTACCGTTTAATATTGTTAACGGTTATTGTTTTCACAATTTACTCGCCATAAGTAATTAATTGCTCACCATTTGCATTTAAATTTTCATAAGTTACAATTTTGAACAGTTTGTTAACACCAATTGTTGACAGTAAAAAGGTGTGATGAAGATCAAAGATCTATCAATAAACAAAGATAAGCGTTATTGGGTGTTCACGCCCGGCGACGAGATTTCATTCATCTTATCGTGTAAATCTTATCAACACATGCGCAGACATGTGGTGTCACAGACATAACAGTTAACATAATTAATCCACATTGGGGACGTGGTCTCCCTTGAAGAGATGTGTATTCAAAATGTTTATTGTCTTGCTAATATTATTTATCCGAAAAAAAAACGAAAGCAAAATCAATATTTTGTTTGCTGTTTCATAGTTTAATCTCAAATTTACACTTTATTTGGAAAATTTAATAAAGAAATATATCAGTTTAGGAAATATAGAGAACATCGCCAAAACAGTCTAATATAAATTAGTTTATTTTCGGCCATAGTTTTTATATTACCGTAATTACTCTATGTTTTCGGACACTTAAATATAATTAATTGAAAACTTAGATACGAAAAATATTCACAAAATACCGGTCTCCGAAAATTGAGAGTCGAAAAAATGACGTGTCTGAAATAGCGTCCATTGTATCAACGACTACCGGCAATAGCACGTGCTTGTACAATACCACGCCGTATAGTATAAATAACATTTATATATGTTTGCATCGCATTTGAAATAATTTAAAATGCTTAATTTATTTTACAGAAAGTTACTTCAAGGCTGAATTTTGACCAACGATGTCAAAGATGAGCATGTGATGTACCGATGCTCTCTAGTATAAACCTGTCATTAATGCAATAAAGTAAAAATTTGCAAACTATGAATTCTTTGTTTGTTCATTAGTCGTTGTCTTATATTTTCAATTGTTCGTAAAACTTGCAATAGGGTGCATCACGCTTTGGAGCATTTAGTATTTGTCACAGTTATCTTTCTGATAAGTAGTACAGTAGATAATTGAACTGTTAATTGGCTTTACTCCCGGTAATTGGCATAACGCTAATTTTCAAAAGAAAGTTGTTAAAGATTATCATAATTGGCCCTAATTGACGTTATCCCGTTGTTCCATTATGGTGTTTAACATTTACGATATCATTTCCAATGCTTCCGGGCGAAACCATTGTGTATTACCGGTTTACAAGTTTATTTACCCAATAATGCAAATGTTCCTTTGCCCTCAGGTATGCATCGGTTTTATGACCTTAATCCCGTTGTAAAACCCCATGATCGTAGGGTCATCAGATAACGAAAACAGGGCCGAAAAATGGTAAAATAGCGATGTAAAATATACTGTCAGAAAATTTAGAGTCGTCAATTATGGACGAAAACCCGTATGTCCGAAAATAAAGAGTCACACAAAATAATTATTTTGGCTAAAAAAGGGGGTGTCCGAAAATTTAGAGTGTTCGAAAACATAGAGTTATTACGGTACCTCTAAATATTCCAACATGAAATGTTAATTTAGAAATAGTAAAGTTTTAGGCAATGGCGGATATGTACTTTTCAATAAGAAAATCTGCATCGGTAATGCATATCTCCGAGACTGTTCACGTTAAAGACCCATTACTACTCAAAATCTGCGAAAATTTCGTACACTATTTCGCAAAATAAAGTTAAATAATTAAAAATCAGCGTTCCTTATAGCAATTGCCGAAATTTCAACGCCCGATGTGGTCTGGTAACATAGATTTTTGTAGATACAAAATGCTCGTTTTTATTTTTTTGTGACACAAATAATTTCATTTTAATTTCCCGCAAATATATCTAGTCATACGACACCCGAACACTAAAATGGTACCATGTTAGTGTTCATGTGTCGTATGAATAGATATCGTAAAATAGAATTAATTATACAACAACAATACAATTAAAAAAAGAACATTTTGTATCTACAAACATCTATGTTACCATACCAAATCTGGCGTTGTAAATTTCGGCAATTGCTATAAGGAACACTGATTGTTATTTGTTAAACTTTATTTTGCGAAATATTGTTCGAAATTGTCGTTGATTTTGAGTAGTAATGGGTCTTAAAAATAAAAACAATCTTAGTCTTGTACATTTATATTACCTTTAAAATGTACATCAGAAGTATTTATATACTTTTAAATAGTCTAACTCGGCCTATAATCTCTCAAAGTATTGTAATTTAATACCCGCGAAAATATTAAAGTTAAAAGCATAAAGTTATAGACTATAGTTTTTGATATCACCTTTATACTTATACTTTATTCATTATTTCCAGAAAGAAATAATTAAGTTTAAGGCAATTGATAGATAGATAGATAGATAGATAGATAGATAGATAGATAGATAGATAGATAGATAGATAGATAGATAGATAGATAGATAGATAGATAGATAGATAGATAGATGTTGTGTATTGAAATCAAGCGGGCAGACACGCTAAAGTAGCGAATTATAACTTCAGATAACAGAGTGAGACTAGCGGCTGCTCGATTGATGTTACGTAATATTGATCTCGTTTTCACTGCGCTAATACCCGATATTTTCTATTGGTCCGAATAAATGTTTCCAATCTTTGTTTATTTATAGATCTTTGCTTTAATACTTTAAAGTAATGCGCATGCGTGAGGCTGAAAAGGCGGAGTTATTATCGCGAGTTACAGATCGCGATAATAACTCCGCCTTTCCAGCCCTACGCATGCGCAGTACTAGCAAATGCTCACATTATAAACTCCGCCTTTTAAACCGTACGCATGCGCAGAGTGCTAGCATCCCTATTCAGCCTTAACAATCCCAAATAATCCGTTTTCAACCCAAAAAATCCCTAAAAACCTCTAAACGGGATTGTAAGAGATTAACCCCTAAAAAAAACGGATTTTTAGAGATTAATTCACCAGTAATATTCAGGGGTCTAAGCAGCCCCTTATTTGCGGAACAAAATCCCTAACCCCACTGTATTCCTCTTGTTTGCCGGTAAATTATCATATACAGTGCTGACAAACCTTATTAATCACCATCGCATAGATTCTTTATAAGGCCGCAGGTAGTATGTATTTAAATTTGATATAGTACACTGTTGACGTTAATAAGAACATATCGGGTATTGCAAGGGTAAAAAAATGTCATAAAATACACAAATGTACTCATTTCTAAGGTTATAAAAGTGAATTTGTATATCAAATTGTATATTAAATTGCATTCAAACACGTCGGCGATGATTGTTAAAAAATCCATTACACTGGTTATAGGAACGTTAAATATTACATTTCCCGCGTAACCAAAATGGTATCACGCGTTTCACAATATTTACTCAATTTGTATCGTAAATCACACAATTTCGGCGACATTTGATATTTTATTTGACATTCTGTCATGAACTGCTTTTCAAATGAACTGTTTCTTCCTGTTCCGCATCATTTTCCATATAATTGTCCCTTTTACCGAATAATATATATTATAGGGACTTGTTCACAGATTTGGGCATGTTTTTGAAGTTTGTCAATAAATGCTTAACATTGACAAATATAAGCATCGGAACAAAAAGTCTCCAGTAAAAAACAAGAATAAAATTATAGAAAAAAAAAGAAAGTAATCCACACCGGGACTCGAAACCACTGACCCTTGGAGTAAAAGTCTAGCAATCCTCGTAATGTCACAAAATATAACGACAACAACAGAACCCTCTACATTATTCAATCGTTTCGCGTTTGTAATGCTTTATATTTTTTGGCTTTTAAAATCGTAAGAAGATGCATATAATGGATATTTGAGAGCATGGTAAAGGATTTTTTTTTTCAATTTTGTCAATTTACCAAAACGTGAACATGTCGATTTAAACATATGTACAGCAGAAACGTAAGTAATACAGATTTGGTATTAAGTGTCTTATTTCACGTAAACAAACCGAGCCGATATTTTGAATGTTTCAATGACTGAACCTAGATCCATAATAGAGCAATCTACAATATACAATACATAGACAGAATATTTTCAACCAAATACAATGGAAATAATAGACAGCTACTCAACCGGGCTGCATGTCATTGATTGTTTGCAAAATGTACACGGAACTCAAAATAGCAGGGTTGTTAAACTCGCTACGCGTCCACATTGCACAAAGCGATTACCTCCTAGATAATCGTATCAGCTAGTGCAAATACACTACGCGATAGCGTGTATCTAAAAATAGATAAATATGGGTTAGTGCGCAATGCTCAGCGGTCGCCATGTTGTGTTAATATACAACAGAAATATAACAATAGATTTCGGCACATTAGATACATACACTGGAATGGCTCAGGCCGACAATACAAAGGCTAACATCTTAGCGTACGTGCACATGCATGTGGTTCGTCGAGTGTTAAGAAGATTGCTGGAATATTGTGTTAACAAGGAGAATAATACATGGACCATAGACAGGTTTCTGTATCAACATGAGGATATAATTCTTAACACAATAATTGGACGCGAAAACAGAGAGGTTCTCATCCCTTACCGACAGGACACCGATGTAGCCAGCTGGCCTCTACTATTGTTCCCTTTTCTAATCACTGAGATAAGTGGTCAATCACTTCCGGCGGAAATAGTGGACATAGTCCGCCAACTGACCGATCTCCGTAATACGTTACACGGACGGATTTATTCGGGAATAAGTGATCAGTTTTTCACTGATCATTTAAATGATATCACAGCTCGCCTGACGATTATTTGCGATGTTTTTAATAATGACGAATTAACGAGGCAGACACTTAGCGATCTAAGGACCGAGGATGTGCACGAGGATTATATTGACCATTTAAACGACAATCACAGAAAGGAGAAAGCTTTTAGAGAACAAATGACTTCACTTACGCCAGGTGACAATATGTTTTAACTGATGCACCAAGTGTATTTATTTTATCAGATTGCATCTGTTTATCTTTATTTAAGGACATATGCTTCATTAGTAGCTCTTTTAAATGCATATGCATATCTGTATTATTGTTGAAATCCTAACTTAATACAAATCATCCGAATTAATTCGTGCTTTTCAAAGGAATATCGTTTTGGTATTTTGTGTATTCGAAGGTTTCAATACAGCAAGATAATTGATACAAGGAAAGTTTGTGCGAGCGTTAAGTCAAATGTGTGTAACACTGTCAATAGAATGTATACATCATGAACGACTCTGTGAATAAGATTACACATTTGTTAACACTTGAATTAAGATGCGTTAAAAAATCTTATCTCTTTTTGGACTGCTAATGTAGAGCATTGTTTGTAAATACAAAAGCCTATGTTCTAAAGTAAAACAGACGAACTCTGATTGCTAGATGTAATACACAAGTAATTGGGTGTTCAACCGATAGGCATTGTTTTATAAGCTCTATTTTATTATATGTAAAGGTTAACTGTTTACGGAATTACTGTTTACCTAAACAAAGTTGGGTTCTGGTTTAAAGTCAATATATGCTTGCGTTTGCTTTACGATGTTTTATATACATTCAGACAACTGTGATTATTGAATAAAAGTTGTTTAGTTACAATATGTAATATTTGATCATTACAGAGCAACAGAGACTTCACCAGCAGCTGGAAAAAGTTGTTAATTTACGCGAAGGTAAATGTTTCTTACTTTTAAATTGTTTATGATTACAGTCTTATTTCATACAAAACCACAAGCAACAGTCGGTGCATCTATATGCTTTATGTGTTAGGTTAAACGGTCCGTATATGTATACTTTATATGTTAGGTGAAACGGTTCTTATCAACAATTGGTAATGGCAGGTTTCAATCTAATTAGTAATCCCCATTTATCCAGTGTTTCAGATTTTGCCAATGTAAATCATAGTTGTGTACTTTAATTGTGTAGCGTTTTGTTCGTAATCATGGCACTCAGTGTTATGCATTATCTTTTCACACACACAAGCAGAATATTCCTTTAACCTGTTTTCATCAGCATGAATTGTAAGATAAAGGTGAACTCCAAAAATAATTCATAAATATAAAATATTGACGTAACTACTAATCAAATAAAACTCGTAGCAATTTAATATGTACGTGTCCGTCATACTCATGTTCTCAAGACATTATTCAAAACTTAAATATAAAACTTAAATAGAGTTATGTAATTTAAGTGCTCTATAATCCCTTTTTTAAATTGAATAAGGTTTCTGTACGGATTTACAAACATCACAAGACAAACAATAAATCATAGAAATCTGGTTTTACATTTTGAGACATGCTTCGGCTTTCATATTCTTATTTTTAGATATAATATTACAAATACTACTAAATGCTCTTGTGTGTGATATGATTTAACCTTTAACAATATAAGAGTGGATCAAAAGGCTTAATACTGTGTAATAATTGGCATTCCTGGACATGTTTATTGTCTATCCTTACAGAGCGAGACCGCGAACGTGGTGCATCAGGAAAATGTTTACCACCCCAGCCATACGACCAATGTACAGTAGATGTGAGAGGTCAGTATAAACAAAGTTTCCCATTATGTATGTCAAGTGTTAAACTTCTCATGTGTTTCTCAACAATTAATTGATTGCTTAAAATAATGTATATGTAAAATGTTGTTAAATATGTAAACTGGAATGTGTAAGGTACATATATGGGTTAATTGAACATATATCGTCAAATCAAATCATATATGGATATTCACATAACTCGTATATGCAAATAGTGTTTCGATCCTTAATCATTAGTGAAAGTTTCTGTTCTTTACCACCCTGATTGTTTTCTGCGTAAATACAGCTTTATGATGATGTACCATTTTGAGTTTGCGAAACATAATTTACGAATGCATTCCCAGATTGTATGGTCGAGTTGCACATAACACCCGAAATTCCAGAACAAAGTCAACCGATAGCAAACGACCTTGTGAACATCATTAACAAAAAGGACACAGAGCTGAAGGTTAAAGAGATGATACAAAATAAGGAAGCCATCCGTGGCACACTCGAAACAGCATTACACAACTTTGGTGGTAAGTTAAATATCAACTTGATTGCAAACATATGTCCAAAGCTTTAAAAGCATATGATATGCTGTTATTTGTGCAAATAGTAGCACAGTGAGCAGAGATATGTAAAATATACTTAACATCAATATGTGAATCAACATAACAAAAATAAGCTATATTGCTTACAGCCTCTGACGACTGAAAAAGAACTGAACAAGGACAACATTGAATATTTATTTACAGGGATGCGTTTTACTGCATCCACACATCAAAAAAATCAATTTGTCGTAGTATTTAATTTCGAAAGCGATGAATCTTCACACACTCTATCATGAGAAAAATACTCTATCATGAGAGAAATTCTTGTTTTTATCCGCTTCTTTTATGACATACATTTGTAAAGCAAACACCATTTGATAAATTGTACCAATTCAAGATAGTTCGTTTATTTTATTCAACACTCCTAATTCATATAATGTATTGGTTTAACATTGGAAACATAAATGTTGATAATAGAATCGTATATGCTTGCGTATTATTAATGTTTCTGTACATATTTTAGTTGTTATTATTAACCTGTTTTGATCTTGAGAATCTTGTTTATGTTAGTAGGTATTTCCTTTTTGTATAATATTAAGCAAACACATGCTCTATTTATCATACTTGAATGACCGTCAAATTAACATTAAATACCTCAATGTTTCTTTTCAGAACTATACACTAAACTAGGGTGCATTGAAATTCACGTTCGGCCCAACAGTATAAAAAGTTTGTTCCAACTAATCTCCGATTGTGTCTGTGGGTCCATTACCGAGAAGCTGAAACCTATTCTTGATATAGTGCGCACAATCTCCGGATGTGAACAGTACGAACTACATGCAGTACTATACAAGGATGCGTATAACCGCGTCATGGATGACATAGGTTTGTTTTACCTTATTCCTAGTTTGTTGGCTTATTCTTAAAATTATTGAACATTCAAAAAGAATTTAAGAGCAATCGCGCGACATCAAGAGAAATGGTGGATTTGGATTTTTGATATGCAAACTTTACAGTGAATAGGACGTTCCATCCGTAGTTGTGTCTCTGTGTTAAAGAGTCTACAGAGATTTCAACGCATGTTCCTGCATCTTGACGCAAGCAAATTGAAAAAAAAGACGGAATCAAATTGTTTTCCTTATGTCTTTTTGACGTAACAAAATCCTGACCAGCGATTCAAAATCAATCATACTCATCAAAAGGTCCATTGGAATGACCCAACACTGCAACTTATTGACATCACACCAGTGTATTTAAAACACCCTATATCGATTAAAATGACCCACGGAAACGTCGTTAACCTTATCTCAAAGTCATGTCACTTAAATCAATGTTTCAATGGGAAAAGAACAATACGACTTATATTTACATATTTCTCTGTTGTACACTTTGGCACAATATTGGTAAGCTGCTTCGATTATTGTTGATTAAGTTATTTGACAGATTAAGCCTAATAACAAACCTCAAATTATTCTATGGTCCAATAATATTATTTGAAATTGATATACAACTAAACACTTTCAATAGCTCATGAATGAAATCGTCCTTCCCAGTGAGTTCATTTATATGAAATGGTCTAGATCAAATTACCACATGCTTTGGTATTCTAATATATTCGTTATCTACACTTAAGTTGTACAAACAATATCAATAGGATATTTGAGAATGGTGGGATAGGCTTATACACATTCTATCTTTATTAACAACGAGAAATACTTTCTAAATAACGGCCTTGTCAGGCAATTTAAATTTAGACCCGTTGCATTGCTTTCATTACCTGTTTTACACTCAAAACATTCATTAAAAATAGACCCATTTTTGAAACCACGAGATTTATTTTGTTATTTTTTAAGCGTGCGAAATCGAATGATGGTCTTTTACTTAGATTGTTCAAAACATACCCATGTGGTCGAAAATCGATATTATACTACAAGTATTTCTTCTTTATAGCATATAAATCAATATATAGTTTTTATTATCTTAATTTAATAAATAAAGTTAAAAGCAAAAAAAAATACTTTAACTATATATATTTAACTTTAGTATATATTTGTCATGGTTGTGTTATTAATGTTTGGAAACGGTTAATAAACAAATTATAATTAATTAAAGTAATACAACTTTTCATAGGGTGAGTTAATTCTACTTTTAACTAAAAAAAGCCAATATAGAAGTGCCGAGTACAAGACCCCTGTAATATGTAGTTTTACTGCTCACAATTTCCGATCAGGGGTCATTTGACTCCTTTTTTAAATCTATTGAAATCCCAGGTCTACCGCACGTTCCGATGTAATGTATTTGGCTCACCGACTTGGTTTATTAAAAACAAAAGGTGAATATAAACATAACCAAGCTAATGCACCGTTTAAAACATTCAAACTGTGAACAAACATAATCAATAGTTTTCAAGAAATTGTGTTTGTAGTGCAATCGGAAAAAAAAATACAATGTTGAATAACAGTGTACTATTACACGAGATATGGGTAAATAAAACACACAGTAAAATAACAAGCGTTCGAAGCAATTTATGATTTTAAGCCAAATATACGTTGCGATGCAGTAGTCTGTATCACATGGATAGTATACGGTTACCAAATCGGCAATCTGTGACGATTATACCAAATTTGCTCTACTGAACTTAATACGAATTCAAACATATACAGGAAATAGAATAATTATATAAATAATTAGGTATGTATTAAATAAATATAATGTACAGTGAATACTCTTTAGGAATATTAACTTTAAATGTGTCATATAGTTGTTTGATTTGCAAAATGAAACCATGTGATGCATATAAACCAATAATATATTGTACAAAGTGATACTGATAATGTTAAATGAAATATGTATATGTTCGTTCTGTATTCAGCGTCCCAGGTGCTTAAAGAGCTCGAGAATAGATGCCTTGAGGAAGAACCTAAGCGAAAGGTGAAAAAAGTATCCGCAACCGATCGCGGATCTCTACTGCTGAGGGTCGAATGTCCGAGTGCAGAGGAAAGGAATGCGATCGAAATAGCTGTGGGCAACGGCGAACTAAACACAATATTCAGTGATCTCGAAACTGAATTGAAAACGATATGTTCTGACAAGAAACTGAGTTTGCAGACTTCAGTCTATAAAGAAATCGTTTCCGAAACAGGTATTTCTTTATGTTGTGAATGTTCATGCAACAATAGCTGTTATATCTTTTTATATGTAAGAACCTAAAGTACCACATATGTCACATTGAGTGGTTTATGCGCTTTGTACTTACTGTTCCAATTCGATGATCTCAGTTTTAATAAGTTTATGTTTATATTTATTGTTCTTTTATAAAGGTAGTGAAAAATAAGAATTTTTCTCCTTGTGTAGTTTCTGGAGTTGTATTATTTAACCATATTAAGATTGCACCAAGTTAATATATATATATTAAATAATGTATCGCATAGTTCATTCCCAGTATTATGTTAAGATGTACTAGTTTTTTAAAACATGTCCTGTTTTAGATACTGAACCCGCCCCAAAACCTACCGCTGATGACGTGACGATGATTGTTGTAAGGTAATAACTGCCTTGTTCTGGACCTGTATTGATCATACCGTGTCCTATCACTTAAATATAAATATAATAGGCTAAGACTTCAGATTTAGCAAGGTAGCAAAGCTGCTTACGACATCATCATTGATACATGCATTGTTTACTGATAAAATTACATCATAATAGTGAGGTGATATTGAGTTGTGTATGTACCTTTTCAGCCAAAAACCATCAACATCACCAAAGAAAAGGGAGTTGCAAGTTGTAAAATCTCTTCACATAAGAGCTGAAAACGATTCAGAAGATCCTAACATAACCGGATGTTCAATTGTATCGCTTAAACGACTCGCCGTGGCAGATTGTGCTAACCGATGCATCAAGCTAGTGGATACAGAAGCCGGTAAATGCGTTGGAAAATCGCTGATGTTGCCATATGCTCTGTGGGATGTGATTAACATTGACGAAAACACCGCCATTGCATCCGCGCCATCCGCTGGCAAATTGCTTCGTCTGAACATACGAGCAGATGAAATTGAATTAACTCACGAGTATGGTCGCCATGATACCTGCCGCGGATTGGCATATTCTTCCGGACGAGTGTATGTCACATATGGACGTCCACATGCAAAGATCAATCTCTTTAATATATTTGACGCATCGGTTCAGCAAACAATACGTCATGAGAAGATGCATGACCCTTGGTACATCACTGTTGATAACGCCAATAAATCCATGTACGTCTCAGAAACAAAAAAGCCCTCAATTCTACATTTAAGCAGTGATGGTAAAGCTTTAAGATGTCTGGATTTTAGTGGAATCAGTGAAGAACCGTTGGGAGTTATTTTAAAGGATAGTTCCAAGTTGTGGGTTTGCTGTTATAACAGTGACCCAACACAAATCCTTCGAGAGATCAATGTCGACACTGGGGAAAGTGAGATTCTTTTCAAGGAACAAGGAAAATATCCCAGTGTCATACAGATTCACCGACGTTCTGGAAACATATTTCTGAACTCTACGGGATCATCCAGTATGATACAGTGTACAATGAACGCTGTTTAAAACATTTGCAAAGGCTTTATTCAGGATACGTGTGATCTATTCGCCGCAGATGTTTTCCCCGACATGCGTGTAAACTTAATTAATTGATTTCAAAATTGGCCATGCTAATTACGAAATTGTAAACCGTTATATACCTTATGGACTTATAATTGATACGCCTACATAGGGCATGTAACACGGGAACTGAAACCACTGCTTGTATATCACGTCAAATTGTATAATTAGTCATCTGATGTTTTCGCTTTGATTCAATTGAAGTGATCGAGTGAAAACAACTTTTTCTTAATGTTGGCTACGGCCAAGTAAGAGTATGCGCGTTTGCAAACAAATGTTTTAACGTGATTGCTAGATACTTCATGTATAAAATAGTGAAACAAGAGATCCTATAAGATGACCGAATATTAGTAATGCTTAATACGTACATTGTTTCTAACATTATATCCCACGAATCGTCTTTGAATTTCCTTAGAATTATAATGCAAACCTCCAGTGTCTATTCTATACCGCGCATTTTTGCGATTCGCGCTATTTTTTTGAAAGATCGCGCACATTTTCACAGTGTACACGAAACATTTCGCGCACTCGATGTCTTTTTATAAGTCTTTAGATCTGCTAAATTCCGCTTCACGTATTTCTAACAAGAACACCGGATGCCAAACGAAATTAACGCTCCGATTCGCGAGTTAATAAAATTAAAGATTTCGTGTACAAGGACAGGTTACATTATACTAAATAATGGAGTAATGCTGAACTCTCTAAATAAAGCAACGTGTTTTACTCGAAAGCATATCTTACACTTTAGATTTTGTTTTGTTTTAAAATTTTAAAGATATTGACAAGGTTATGCATAGGTGTTCACTTCTTTATCACTGATATATAATCTATAGTTAGAGGCTATAATAAAGTATTGCGCTGAAACGCCTTACAATCCGCTAAAAAACGGCCGAAAAAAAGAAGGTGCATAAAAAGACGATTTTGATGTGTGTCGATTTTTGTTCTTGTTTCTACATGACATATAATTTGTATTCCTTAAATCGATTCGGCTTAGAATGTCGTTTAAGAATATGTATGGTTACTGTTTTTTCTATATTCAACATGTTGCATTTATTATCGCTAAGAGTTGTCGCTTTTAATTGAATTATATAATGAAAATATTATGTATAATGTGACCTGAATAGCAAATAGGAAATTCGCTTAGAAAAGCAGGGGATGCAACTCGTGAATACTACGATAGCAAATAGCAGACGATGTTGAAGAAAAGGAAAACTGATCAGTATTTTATTTGAGTATAGTATTAGTCAATGTATTATCTCCCTTTCATTTAATATATATTTTCTTATTGTGGAAATTATGTCCTCTCTCCAATGTGCGTTCGCCCATGAAGGCTGATGCAATAGTTGATATGACAAATCATAATAAAGAACTGCTCCAATGCAATATTCTAGATTAGCATTGCTCATTGAATATAACTGTTTTATTTCATTATGATTTGCTAACCACGCTTGCATCTGCCAAGACTGTATAGTGGACACACGTCCATTCTCGTGGTCAACATTTATCCCAACCTGGTGAGTTGTAAAACTGTTATTTCTTTCATGTATTGTACATTTTGTATTATTGTATAATGAAATGTGTGTGAATTAGTGTGATTGTTGTCATATGCATTATATTCATATTTCATAGTTTCGCATTATGTGTTCTGTTTGTAAAAAAAAATAGTGTTATTGTNCATGACCTGATCCGATCAGCGTAACAAGACAAAACGAATTTCTAGTATTGAATATGTTTTACCAAAAAAACTAACTCAAACATATCACATTAACAAACAAAATACGAAAACAAAAAATAATATTATACAAAATCCATGCGTATCCTTGACACTGAGCGTGCGTCTCAAGTAGCAAACATTGTGTTACGTCACACCAATAAACAATATAATCACATTTTCACACATGCTCCATATGTGAAGACATATATTTACATCACTATCGTATAGTACATGTTCTAAAAATACCTTATGAGTCATATTCTGTTATAGTAATTCATTAGCATTGTATTATATGTGAATCGCATATTTTAGAACATTTTAACACAGTATTTGTGTTATCTGTATGTTATGTGTTTTCTGTATGTGAGAATTCTTCGATGCTCTCGTTTTGGATGTTATATCAACATTAGCAACAGTATTTATTTCACTTACAATAATTCTAATAGAATTGAATTATTTTATATGCGATATTATTGGACAACCCTCTTACTTCTAAAAATGCTACAATAAGTACGTAGAATAAAACTATGTAATATGTGTACTCATTTATGATAACATAGTTATTCATGAACTGGGAATCGCATTGTTAACTCGTGTTCGTTTGGGCAGTAATACAGAACTGTTCGAATTTGTCTACGCCTATTAAAGGACTCGCACACTCAGGCTGTTGCAATTATATTGATGATGCTGACTAGTCGCAAGGCTAAAGTGCACACATAGTCCATTATGCCTACTTCAGTAGTTAAGAGACAATAAAATCCGCATAGTGTCATTGCGGACGACGAATGAAGCCAGTGCGGGAAACGTACGACTAATTTGCGTTTGTCGCGAGTGGAACAGACACCGTACAGTAACCGCACAGGGATTGCCAATTGACGGGCATGGCCAATACGTCGGTCTATTAATTGAGGTGCTGTGTCGGTGCATTGAACACGTACTCAATTGATGGTCTCTGAATTTATCTTGCAATTTTAAATGCTCTCATAAAAATGCTGACATAATGAGTTAAACTGGATAATGCATCTTCACAAACCAGGTCTAATAAGGCAAATCAAAGAAAAAGCTTGTGAACACTCTACAGGTCACATTACTTTGACCAATATTTTTCGGATCTCAGGTGAACGACCTTGCTCTAGGTTTCGGGCAAAATTCGTGTGAATGGAGACTGCTATTTCCGTAGTTTAAACTGAACTGATCACCATCTGTCCAGTGTGCGGTGTGCGTCGATAACGTTCTGCTTGTTTTCACTCTAGATAACTCATTTTCTATCCAATATTGATGAAACTTGGTCGTACTTTTGATCTTGACAATGTATGGGGCAAGTTAGAAACTAGACACATGTGTCTAAAACCTAGAACACTATTGCACATCGTAGGAAACATTATTAACACACTTAAGGCAATAATAATCAATCGATATTGATGAACATTTCAGAATGTTCATCTTTACAATAAAACGGCCAAGTTTCAATCTTGGACACGTGTGCGGCTTTAAGCTAGGTCACCCATTTAAACCTTATAAAAACTATGTAAACACTCTAGAGGCCACATTATGACTCAATCTTGATGAAACTTTGTTGATATGTTTATCTTGGCATTGTCTATTTTCAAAAAGTCAAATCTTCGAAAAACCTTGGTACCAGACTTCAGGCAAAATGTATTACTCAATTTTGATTAAACTTGGTCACAATGTACATCTTCACAATATCTAGTCCGAGTTAACATCTGGGTCACGTACGACGTAAAATTAGGTTACCCGGCAAAATCTTAGAACAACCTTGTAACCAGTCTAGAGGCCACATTTACGACTCAAAGTTTATAACATTGTTTATCTTGACAATGTCTATGCTGAGTTTGAATTCGGGTCAAATGCGTCCAACAACAAATGCACCATGTCAAATATTATAAAAAGCGTGTAACAACTCTAAAAGCCACATTTATTAATCAAACTTAATGAAACTTGCTCAAAACGTTTATTTTGACAATTCTGTTGAACTTAAGCGTGATGAACACTTTTCAGAAAATGTATCTTTACAAACTAAAGTCGGCGTTCAGAACTTAGTCACATGGGTCAGCAGCTTATATCGGAGACAACCGTTGCTACCACTCAAAACGTCCAAGTTATGACTTAATCTGCATAGAAAAATATTCATAATGTTCATCTAGATAATAACATGGCCTAGTTTGAACATAATTCATGTCCGTCTAAAAAACAAAGTTCCCAATTCAAATCTTGTGCCTACACCAGAGGCCATATGCATGACGCAATCTCTATATATTTGATCAGAATGTTAGTTATGCAAATCTTAAGGCCGAGTTTGATTTTCAAAATGAAACAAAATTTAGAAAACCCATATGACCGCTCTAGCAACAGTTATAACTAAGTCTGACCAAAATTGGTCAGAATGAAATCATTATAATATATAAGGTCCATGTTTGCGTACCGGGCAAGTTGGGTAAAAAACCATGTCACCTGGTAAAGTCTTCGACAACTGGTGTACTTTAAGCTCGGGTGAGCGTTTCAGGCCAATCATGAATCAATTTTTCGATTTTACTAGTCAACTTTACGCACGTCCCTTTCACGACACAGCTTATTGAATTCTGCATTTTCAGCGCTCCATGTCATTATCGAATCCTTGCTTTAGAGGTAAATAAAGTATCGATGACGTTTAAATGAGTAAACCTCTTAAATGAAAACAAATGCTATAAACATCCATCGGTATAAATAACGTTTGGGATTGGGTATGTTTGCTTTACAAGCGCGTTTTATTGTTTTATTGTTTTATATGTGTTCGGGCCTGGTTTATTGATGCTTCCAGTGAGTTCCGAAAACCAATAAATCAGACAGTGAAGTGTTGTAACATCCAATTTTCGCATTTGTCATCCTCAAACGTTTTATGGTTAAAGCTCTCTGGGTTGATAACCATAAAACTTAATGTCAGAATAATGTCGATGCTAAAATACAGTCAGACCCATGCGATCAGTGCTTTCCTTCAGTGCTCCGACAAATAAAACATAATGTCGCTATTAATACCAGTAAAGTGGCGTCGCTTGCGAGCTGTCACTCGTATCGACAAGGCCGATATAATAGCAATCGGCCTTAGGCAGAGTTCATCTGAATTCAGTCTAAACAATTGCAGCTACATTTAAATCGATGTTGTCTTCAAATAAAATATGAACACGCTCGCAAACAATTTTAACATGAATCTTTGTCGAATTGAGCGTGTGATAAGTCATTGCAAAAAATAACGAAATGTTTACTTCACTGAACACTTTAATCCGTTTCTATTTACTACCAAAACTTTTTCGCTGCCATTTTATTTTATCGTTTCAAAGTATAATTATTCATTTTATTCTTATTGATGTTAAAGATTTTCGATGACAAACACAATCCAGAATAATATTTAATTCGTCGATATTTGATTGTTTTAACTTTATTTTTTTTATTTTGTCACTGTAAAAAAGAAGTTACATCACAATTGTCGTTACAAAAATCCAAAGAATCGAGCAGAAACGGGTGTGTTTGGAAACTATAAACTCGTCTTACGTCACAAATGCGTAATTAGTTCAATTAAAATCTATTAAAGGTTAGTAGGGTCCATGTATAATAAAAGATAAAATACTGAATAGCTGGACCGGCTATTATCGGCCCGCTGTCGACATTACGGCCCTCGTGCCTTTTGGCCGGATGTCCAAAGTAGGCCATTTTAGTACAACGGCCGTTATATCGACAACGGGATAATATACACGTTCGGCGCATATCTTCCGTAGGTTATTGTCAAAATATAAACCAAGCTCTACAAGAGATACCTCCGCCTGGCTTGCCTGGTAACGAATTGCACGACGGCTCGTGGTATTATTTACTCGTAAAAATGTTACTTTCGTACCAATTCTCTCAAAAGGTGAGCTTGTGTGAGCGTGTTTGTCCTTTGTTCGTCTTTATCATTTACCTTATAACCTCACATATATTGCCAAATTATTATGAAATTTTTAGAACATTTGTTAAATAATATCTAGACCGAGTTCGAAACAGGATAACGTGGGGTCAACACCTAATTAATATTTAAGAATGTGCTTGTAAACTGTAGAGGTAACATGTTTGTCGTGCTGCATAAACCTTAATCAGAGCATAATCCGATAAGAATTAGTCCACCATATGGCAGCAATTTTTTTCAACGGAAAGCGATCATAGGAAAATGATTCCTTCCGTTGAAAAAGATTGCTGCCATATGGTGGAGCAGTTCTTATGTAAATAATGAATGTCTGAAAACACATCCTTTTACAAACAGTTTATTTGCTTTGTAAACACATTAATTTCCCCATTTTGTTTACACTAAACGCGAGTGTCTGGTGTATAAATCATGTGTTTCAAGAGCTTTTATACGTTGAGGTATATTAAATTATGTAAAGAACCTGAAACGTTTATTAGTTTTCAATACAAATAGGCGACGAGGTGTATTAATGCAAGCATTAATGTTGGAAATACATTTTCAACATGGATTAACTGTAAGTAGAACGTTTCTTACATATTTAAAGCTCTGTATAATTATGTTTGATTAATTTAGTGGTATGTTTATGTGAGAGCTATATAGCTGTCATATTGTTTAAAGCGGCCTGTTTGTGTGGGATAAGTTTTTTTTTTCTCTTTCCTTCTAATAGTCCTTTAAAGAAATGGGTCTGATTTAAGACGCAGTTTCGCTACGTTAAAACTGTTGTATTGTTATCGGGCAATTTCACCCAGATGTTACCAATAAGGTAAAATAAAATGAAGTCATTGTTTCAGTTATTTACTTGGAGAAGAATGTATTTTCGAACTTGTGTTTGCATGTTTATGACGTAATTGTTTCAGTGACCTCGATAATGGTTATTGGTGGTGCTTTCGTCTATATATCTAATTTTAAAAAACAATGGTTATCAATATTCGATATGGTAAGGTCGCAACCAAAACGTCTCATTCACACATCATTCTTGATGAAATAGATTAAGTAGAATACTATAATTTCGGGATAGGTTTTACTCAACAACAATCATAGGTTCAAGCACACATTTCAGTTGGCCATAAAAATGTTTTAGTCATAAGATTCCTTAAATAACTCTCGTATCACCAAAATGATGACCTTACTGTGACTGAACCATGATTCTTTTTTTCTGGAAAACTCAAATACATAACGCCGAAGCTGTTTGTTTCTTTACTCCATAGTATGCCTTTCCGTCAACAATAGTATTATGACATTTATTCATGTATGGTAAACATATTTAAACTTACTTCGTGTAATAATTTTTAACTCGTGAATTAGTTATCTTCTCACAAATTTTAGACGCAGACCGTATCGATATGACGAAGCCCGATTAGGTTGGGTTGACCAATGAAAGTCATTGAACAAGTTACTGTTCCCCCAGCATTATTCAGTTACCACTGACTGTCGCAACATATGTAAACTGTGTGTCTTCATCTGTGTCCTAAGTAGTATGTTGCAAAAACACAGTTTAATGATATAACAATTTACATTCAAAACAAACCAATTTAAGTGTATAGTACTATTTCGGAATATTGTTTCTACAGTCTAAACGTTTAAACTTACTTCCTGTAATAATATTGAACTCGTGAAGTAGTTTTCTTCTCCCGAATTTTAGACGAAGACCGTATCGATATGGCGCAGCCAGATAACACTAAGGCAAACTCATTGGCACATCTTCATATGAGGATTGCACGGCGAGTATTGAGTTCCTTGCTAGAGTCTCTTGTCACACGCAACAATCCTCGAAGGACTTTAGACGAATACATTGAACAGAATGGTAACCAAATTCTGGAATCGGAATTTGGACGACTTCACAGAACAACGTTATTCCCTAGGGGCAATGTGGTAACGATGGATATGCTGCCGGTATATCTCATCGAGTTTCTGATAGCCCAAGATACTGATGTATCTCGTGAAATCAAAGATTGTCTTCATGAACTCAATCAAAAACGAAAGGAACTTTATGCGGAGATTGTAAACGGCATCGATGACACATTCTTTACAGAGCACGTGAAAAAGGTAAAACAACTGTTGACAGCTTTGTGTCAATTTATGGGCAATGGTCCGCTGACAGTTGAACTACAAGAAGAAACAGAAAATATTCACCAGGCATATGTTAACCACACTGACGAGGTTTTGGATAACTTTAAACATCAACAAGAACAAGAAAAATCTCACCGAAAAGCTATGGAGATGCCGATCAAAGATGGTACTATCAGCTTTGCAGTTATGCCGTGATTGTCAAATAATTTATTTAAATGTTAAATTATTAATTAATTAAAGCTATAGAGGATATTTCTTCATGTCAGTGTAATATCGTTTGTTATTTCACGAGTGATTATAGAACATTTATTTTCACGAGTTGCTTAGCCACGAGTGAAAATATAATTGTTCTATGATCACGATGAAATAACAAACGATCTTACACTGACATCAACACATTTTCTGTTTCTTTAATGCCCCTTTTTTAAAATTAAAAATAATATATCTTTCGCTAAAAAGTGACCCTCTCTCCCGAGGCGTGCCTCAATACATTGAAATGACGTCATTTTGTTGACGGAATGACGTCATATTGTTGACGAAATGACGTCATTAATCCAGGAAAATTCTTCAGTTAAACTCTTTTACAATGTAAATAAACGGTAAAAAAGTAAAACATTAAAAAACAATTGTTGTATTAGGTGTCATATCGATTGTATTTCACTCGTGATCATAGAAAAAATATAAAAAATGATATAAAAAAGGGAAGTACATCTAAATATGATAATCTAAAAATAGAAAAAGGAATTCCGAAAATGTGTTATTTTCACCGGTGAAAATAACAATTGTGTTATTTTCACTGCTGTTATTTCACTGCATAAATGTCATATTTTATCATTAGGAATAAAAGAAATTATAATGATTTATTCTTACTAAAAGACACGATTAAGTTTCGGTTTACACATATTTATTCAATTAAATAATGTTTTGTATTAAAGGATATGAATAAACTATATTGGTTCCCATTTTAAAAATATGTTATGTATTTTGATCACACCACTATGTTTAAGTTGGTGTAATATAAGATAAATGATATATTTTATTATATATTCCAGTCCAATCATTTACGAAATAATTAATAATAACGATTCAATAGCCAGCGTAAAACTGAATAATCCAATAACTGTATGACTTATAACCACACGATGTTGATTGTCTTGCTTGCTATTAAAACATTGAATATCATGTCCTTACACTCAAACTCATCCAAACTCAAAATAGTTGTCGTTGATTTTATATCGATCAATATTCCATAGACTTAACTGACAAAAGTACTCAATGAGGATTGTTTAAGAGCACCTTTCTTTCAACAGATTGCCTCAGGCTGCACAGGATGCTTGAACGAGTTGTTAGTATCCGCGAAGGTATTATTAATGATATGTAAATATAATAATACAGTATATAATTGTGGTTTTTATGGCAGTGGGACTATTGCATTTGTATCAAAGTAGTACTAGCTAACGCAGAAGTAGTAGTAGTAGTAGAAGTCGTAGTAGTAGTAGAATGAGTAGTAGTAGAAGTAGTAGTAGTAGTAGTAGTAGTAGTAGTAGTAGTAGTAGTAGTAGTAGTAGTAGTAGTAGTAGTAGTAGTAGTAGTAGTAGTAGTAGTAGTAGTAGTAGAAGTAGTAGTAGTAGTAGTAGTAGTAATAGTAGTAGTAGTAGTTGTAGAAGTAGTAGTAGTAGTAGTGGTAGTAGTAGCATTAGTAGTAGTAGTAGTAGTAGTTGTAGTGGTAGTGGTAGTAGTAGTAGTAGTAGAAGCACTCAAATTTCATTTCATTCTTCAAACGTCAGGTGCAACACTTTTTCTTCTAAGTATTCACTATTTTGCGGAGAGCATGTTTGATTTGATGAAGTAACATCCAATAGTCTTGCTATTCGTTTCGTGAATTGTTATGATTACCGTAGTTTACGGAGACCGAGGCCAATCTGAAATAATCCTTGATGCTTAAAACGAGACCTTAAAATTTGCTTGGTCTTCTTTTACATAATTTGCAATTAATTTATTATGATGCGACCAGAACCTAATAATATTAACATGAGCCGTCTATTCTTCTGACGTCGCCATTTGCGTTTGCGACAGTCAAGTGCTTTCCTATTAAATGCTCAAGACATGTTTCAACGCACTTGAGCGCAAAGCCCTTTTATTATAAATACGATATTAACCAACATATTTAATCTATCCCTATTTTCATGAAATCGTTTTGCATATTCCACTGAAAACGTTGACCATTAACCTAGTACTTATTATAGTACCAGCTCTGAATTGATATTTCTGCCCCAAACGCGATAATTATATTGCAGTTTAAATATGTTTTAATCATGTACAAAATGACAAGGCTATGATTACGATATTATGGGACAGTTAATACTAAAATATTACTTTTTCTTCATTCGCCCTGTATGATAAGCTGACGAACAAGGTCTTGATTCTTCTGAACATGTGGTGCCTCCTCGACCTGATGACAAGTACCAGCACATGCAGATTCCAGGTACTGTATGATGGCAAAATTAACTTCATTAACACAATTGTAAAATGACTTTCAAAGAATCATGGTTTTATAAAAAACAAAGATGAGTTCGTTTGACAAAAACAGTTCGGGTATTCGGACAGGAAAGCAAAAACAACGTGCAGATAATCAGAAAGCGTATCTTGAAGCCAGTTAAATAAAACATTAACAAAACCTTTTCATTTCAGAGGCTGTGATAGAGATTGCAGTGCAAAACAGTGATAATACCAGAAATGTTCAAGTCGCGAGAGATATTGTGAATGTCATCAACAGTGGTGACGAAGATATTGAGTCAGCAGCTGGGAGAGAAATGCGTGAGAAAGTCAGAAAAACAGTGAAAAATACATTTTCTTACTACGGAGGTTGGTAAAGAAGTGATTTATTAAGCTATTTATGTTAAGCGCGTGTACATAATTTTCGTACATTATTCATTTCACAGATCATTAACATAATTAAAGTAAAACGTATTTGAAACTTAAATGAGAAAGTAAAAATAACAGTACGTGAGTTCAATGGACTTTTGAACAAAATCAATAGTTTTATGTTTTACGTTTACTCAAAATCCTCGTATATTTAATTAATCTGTTGGCCTTTTCATTTTTCACTAGAGTATTATGCGCGCCAAGGATGTATACAGATTTGGGTGAAACCCCGAACGATCAAACATTTGTTTGAACTGTTCGAAGACTGTGTGAGTGGAAAGATAACGAGGAAATTAAAACCTCTGGAAGACCTAATCCGAAGCATACCAAATTGCGAAAACTACAGACAGAACGCTGTGCTGTACAATGACCACTATGACTCGGTGATGAATGATATAGGTAGGTGTAATGCAACACAATGCGTTATCAAACATCATGTTATAAATCGATGCCTTAAATATCACCATTTATTAAAATCGTTTAATTAAATGCAGCACATTATCAAATTATAGACTTGATTATGGCTTTTAAAATTACACAAATACGTTTATAATTTAGCGCTTGTTTAAAAATAAGCTTTGAATACTTTCTGTACAAAAGTCTAATGTATTGTGTTAAATAAATGTATGATAATAAACTCTTTTTTTATATTCATAGCTTTAGCGTTTATATTATGTAATTGAATTCAAGCATGAATATAACACAAAAATATGTGTTTTGTATTTAATCTAGAAATTCGGATATCAATATATGGTTCATTTAAGAGTGTATTCTATGACATGAACAAATCGTTGTCATTTAACACGACTTTCCATTTTCGTAACAGCTGCACAAATGTGTCGAATAATGAAAACCAAGGGTCTAACATTACCAAACGAGAGCACAGTTACAAAGGTAGAATTATCTCCCAACGGAACCATTCTTGTGAAAGTCGCCTGTCCCTCCATCAATGAAAGGGATGCGTATGAAAAAGCCATAACATCTGGAAGATTTCCGTTATTGTTTAAAACATTGGAAAATATGTTTCGTAACACTTTTGAAACTCCTGATTTGGTTTTGAATGCCACAGTTGTAGACAGAACGGCGGCGGACACAGGTACTGTTTTTTTCGTTTATGAATATTTTTTAAATGATCGTGCACTCACTAATCTTCTGATTGTGTTTATACATTGAAGAAAATAATAACATGTTTCGTCATTCTTTCCAAAGTTGATGTCACACCACTGGATACAGTGGCAACACCTGTCTCGGTTGGCCTCACAACACCAAGTGAGCTTAGTTCAGAGCGATGTGTAGGAAGAGGTATTTTTCATACATGACACATCATAATCTAGAATGATTGGAAATCATACTAATTAAAATAACATAACGAATAGCATGGGTTTATAACATAAAGATTATTTAACAGCTGTGTGTACAATACTGTGATATATTTGTACTCGTAGTCACCTGACATATCGGACTCACTTATCAAATTTAGTATGTGGGCTTTGTGCTAGTCTAACTATAGAAGCCTATTGTAATCAACGATGTCAAATAACCTTATCTTATTTATCTTACATGACCGCTTTCATGATTATGTCCACAAACCTTAGACAGGGTCATATCAAAATAAGTTCAGTCCCAATGTTTTTCAATAATTAAGTTATAGATACTCGTTGAATTATATTACCCGTTGATTTATACATAGTTATTCAAGCGTTACTACGTACTGGTATTGATCGTTGATTTAGTAGCAAAATATTTACAGTATATTCTATGCTTTGGGGACTGTGAACAAAATGAATGTGGATTTAACATTCTCCATAAATGACTTTGGAACTGTAAAATATGCAACTTATTTGTTCACATATACTTTCATACCCGTTTTATGACCTTTAAGATTGCAACGGTCAGTTGCAAAATACTATACTAGCATATTATTGCACGTTATTCGTAATATAAGAAAATAACTGTGTTGTGCGTTTTCTAACGGGCTAAGAAATATTCAAATCAAAAGGTAGAAACAACGAGAATAATGAATAGACAAATATTGATGCATTTAATTGAGTATTGCGAAAGGTCAAATGTAAGACGTCGACTGACTGAATTTTCGAATATTACTTTTTTTAGATGCACAGTCTGCGAGACCGATGCTGAAACTTGGGCAAACGCTTGGTGTCGACCTGTAAGTAAGCCCTTTAATTTTAAATGCCTGCATTTTAGTATCAAGATCAAAACAATGCTGCGTCAAGTACCGATTGAAATTATTGTATGTTTTTTATTAAATTGATAATTTGTCACTAAATACATTAACTTAATATAAATACACTTTTGGATTTAATAATATATATGAAGATCTATACTGTTCTTTCAGGTTAATGTTGAGGAAAATTTGAAGGTGTCATGAAGTCCTCAGACCTATCCTTATTTTACAATTTACACAAGATAAAAGAGGGCTATTTGTGTTTGGAAATGATGAAACTGTAACTTAATTATTTAATCAGAAACCCCTTACTCGTGTATAAGGGTGAACCTCGTGTTGAAAAGCTTTACCGTGCATGTTACAGAATTCTACATCTCCAAGTGACATATTTGTGAAATATGTATTGATCTTTTTGTGTTGACATAAACATGTGGTGCTTATTTATTTGAATTACTTCAAAATTAAATGTACAATTTGTGGTTAAAGAAATACGTGTAAAGCACCATTCATCATTTGACATTTAAATGGTAACAATATCATCAAAATGCCGATATTATAATCTCAATTTATATTAAAACCTTTATGAAATTTATGTTTGATAATACTGATCAGTTCATGACTAGACGATAATTATATTGTAAGTTCATTGACTGAATATTTATAATAACCATGGTATTCCAGAATGTCCATCAGTCATGTTAGATGTTTACATTGTGA
The DNA here is from genome assembly GCA_007657795.1 of Dreissena rostriformis. Classification (NCBI taxonomy): domain Eukaryota; kingdom Metazoa; phylum Mollusca; class Bivalvia; order Myida; family Dreissenidae; genus Dreissena; species Dreissena rostriformis. The sequence continues at coordinate 30,578 of VMBQ01007963.1, forward strand.
TCCTGTTTCTACGTGCAACAGTAACCTAATAAATGGGGGACCTGATGAATGTTTCTATCTCCAGCCAACAGGAGGTTTATAAGGCTATTAGTGTATTCGCTAAAGCTCGCCCTAATTTTATTTCCTTAGCCGCACCTGAAACACCCCATCCAGGTACCAACCGTGTATTCGATCTAAAATCACATGAATATTAGTTCGAATAAATATATTACGTATGTGGTAAATATTAAGAACAAAAACGCATTTGTCTTCATAAAATAATAAGTGGTTTGCGGTGTATAATATTAATGCGAATACATATGAATTACTTGCTTTTCGATCATACGCTAGATTAACTTTGCATAGTTTGTCGGATTTTCGTTTAAATCTGACCTTTCTTGCATGCACATTAAAAAAAGGTTTTTCGTCTGCTTGTATCGCTATTCACAATTCGAAGTGAGTTGCGAACGAAATACTTGTAGCGTTTTCTTGTTGCATGTCGTAAGTTATGTGATTTTAAGTGTTACAATAAGGCTTGGGTCTTTGTTTCAAATGTGTTCCAGTTTTGTGGGGTACCTAGTTAACGTCACAACCAATGCATGGAATAAAACAAACATACCGCTTGCAGCTTGATTCGGGGCAACGAATGTTTTCACATTTGATAATCAGAATTGTACGTAATGTATTGCCAAATTAATGTTTATATAGGTCGGCCCAAAGTACTTGAATTATACCAATCAGTGTTTTGTATCGAAGAATAGTTCGTTTCCTTTTTTTTCAAGTAGTGAATGTTTATTTGCGTTGTGTTGTGTTGTCACATGTATTGCCCTATCTTGTACATTTTGTAACAGTTACCTTAATCTTTATGTAAGCTACCTACACACATCATGTCAGTGTATTGCCATATGCTAACTTTAGAGACCTTTATGTGAGCTACCTACACACAAAATGTCAGTATAATATCTTTATCCAAAATCAAGTTCCAGAGCGGAAACTGTTTTTGTATTTTTTAGTAACAGTGAGATTGACCTTGACCTGACCCGCACAAAATACGATCACAAGCTATACCTCTATATCTGCTTGCAATATCCAATGTTTTATCAAAGCGGATTATTCAAATTAAAGTTGTTGACCAAAAACGATCTGTATTACGCCGCCCGCCCGCCATATTCCAATATTATAACAAGATGTTTTAACTTCGTTGAAACCCTAGTACAAAATATGCAAGTACCTATTACTGTTTGCTATATGTATAATTGCACTGAGTTTCTCAAATAGTGTACAACATTTGCAATTAAAAGTACATGATTTGCCTACAAAACATATTTATTTATATTTATATAAGTTCAACGTATGTATTATTTTCTTCCTTTCAATGATACGTTTTTCAACCTCAATCACATTTTTCGCACTATATATTATGAGGTTCAAAAAAAAGCATTTCCGGATAAGTGTACATTTGAGTTGTTCATAATGCAAATATTTTAATTAGCTTAGTTTAAATCTCATTATTTTAGCTCGTTTGCATCGAACAATGTCGAGTCATTTTCCTGGAAAACACGTACCTGGTACCTTAAGAGATTTTGAGAATGCTCTTAGGGTTGCGATTGAACATTGGACCTTCTGATCGATAGGCGGACACCCTATTAATGAATACCTGATCTCGAATTTATATACAAACAAAGCAGTTATATGTGATCTCGAATATAATATGGTAATGTGTGTTTATAATGTGAGTTACGTTCTAATGTATTATGTTATATATGTTATATTGTTTTCACAAATATATTCTTCCTCTGAGACATCCCTTACAAACCTTTCTGGAAACGTTCGGTTAGTTGTGATTTAAGTGCAAATCTACATATTTTTGGTAATTGAGACTCACAATTGTTTACTTTTGCAATATTAACATCGCCCATGGAAAATATTTGTGTTGTCATATTATTAGAAATGTATATATTTACTTGGTATGTAGTCAATCGTTGGTATTCAAGTTTAATTAAACTACATTGTATTGGTTTTGTTGTTTTTAATTGATTCCTTAGTATTAACATGTATTCACAACTGCTAACGACTGATTCCAAATAATGTATACTGCAACCTGTCTTATTCGAGCGCGGTTGCCCGTAAATTTAGATTCTGACTATCAAAAGGGTATGTGTTAAGTTCTTCAATTTTTAAGTGCTCGGTGTCATTTGCTAATAGTGCCGATTGCATTAATGAAAATCTAATAAACAATGGACCTTAATCATTATTTAAAAATAATACCCTACACCTAACATTTGTACAAATCGCAAACTAAAGGTCTTTCGCCGGAACGAGTAATATCATTTTAAAAGAACCTCAATTGGTTTGCCTATTTGATTACGTATGACGTTAAGTATACATACTCATGAAGCCAATACATTACAATAGTATCATTATAATATGTAAACGTCCATTTTAAATTATTTGTTCGCCACAAGAAATATCAATAAAGTATTAGAAAACAAATACATATAGCATGGTGAGCTGCTTAGGTCATGCTTAATAGTATGGTGAATGTCATTGAAAGGTGAATTCATGGAGAATTAGTCCGTATTGTATTCCTTACAGTTTAATATAAATGTTCGTTTCATTTGCTACAGGAGTAAACCTATTAATAATATAATTATAAACAATTTGCACTGTAAGTGGAGTTTCACCGTGAGAGTTATAAATGTAACACAGTCATACATTTCATATATAAAAGTTAAATATGCATACACATGTAGTTACGGTATCATAAAATCAATATGTCATATAGTTAATAAACCTTTTAATAATATGGTAACTCATGAATTAAACTAGTATACAATATTGTCAATAACTCATGAATATTGCTAGTATGCAATATTGTCAATAACTCATGAATATTGCTAGTATGCAATATTGTCAATAACTCATGAATTATACTAGTATGCAATATAGTCAATAACTCATGAATATTGCTAGTATGCAATATTGTCAATAACTTATGAAGTATACTAGTATGCAATATAGTCAATAACTCATGAATATTGCTAGTATGCAATATTTTCAATAACTCATGAATTATACTAGTATGTAGTAAAATCAATAACTCATGAATACTACTAGTATGCAATATTGTCAAGAACTCATGAATAATACTAGTATGTAGTAATATCAATAACTCATGAATACTACTAGTATGCAATATTGTCAAGAACTCATGAATTAAACTAGTATGCAATATTGTCAATAACTCAGTATTTATACTAGTATGCAATATTGTCAATAACCCATGAATATTGCTAGTATGCAATATTGTAAATAACTCATGAATTATACTAGTATGCAATATTGTCAATAACTCATGAATATTGCTAGTATGCAATATTGTAAATAACTCATGAATTATACTAGTATGCAAAATTGTCAATAACACATGAACTATACTAGTATGCAATATTGTCAATCACTCATGAATAATACTAGTATGTAGTAATGTCAATAACTCATGAATACTACTAGTATGCAATATGGTCAATAACTCATGAATATTGCTAGTATGCAATCGTGTCAATAACTCATGAATTAAACTAGTATGCAATATTTTCAATAACTCATGAATATTGCTAGTATGCAATATTGTCAATAACTCATGAATTATACTAGTATGCAATATTGTCAATAACTAATGAATATTGCTAGTATGCAATATTGTCAATAACTAATGAATTATACTCGTATGCAATATTACCATTTTCGCAGAAATTATACTAGAATGCAATATTTTCAATAACTCATGAATGTTACTAGTATGCAATATAGTCAATAACTCATGAATTATACTAGTATGCAATATTGTCAATAACTCATGAATTATACTAGTATGCAATATTGTCAATCACTCATGAATAATACTAGTATGTAGTAATGTCAATAACTCATGAATACTACTAGTATGCAATATTGTCAAGAACTCATGAATTAAACTAGTATGCAATATTGTCAATAACTCATGAATAATACAAGTATGCAATATTGTCATTAACTCATGAATATTGCTAGTGTGCAGTAATGTCAATAACTCATGCATAATACGTGTACTGGGTGATCCATAATATCTGATACTGTTTTGCTATTTAATAAATAATTTCAGTCTGATATAATTACTAAGTGTTAAATACCCCTGTACAGGGAATTGTCATATGTTTTTGTCATCAGAACATTATGGGAAAACGTTGCCGACGTGACGTCATATATTTATCCAATAAGGGTTGTTTTTCAAGATGGCGACTTCAAATCAGAAGGCTGTTGAAATAGTAAAACTTTATTTTGAGAGTAAATCTCCACTAACTGTCATACGAATTATGCAGAAAAAATATCCTAAAGATGACAGACCAACAAAGCTTTAAGTACATCGGCTTATTAATAGATTTCAACGGACTGGTTCAGTTGGGGACAGCCGAAAAACAAAAGTGGACGACCAAGATCTAGCCGCAGCTTAGAGAACGTTGCAGAGATCCTTGAGGTGATTCAGGAGACACCACAGAAATCAGTAAGAAAGGTTCTAGGAGATATCAACAGTAAGTCTAGTTATCGAAGTGTTTACAGAGCGCTGCGTTTTCGATTTGAAATTGTATCCTTATTCGGTGTCTAAAATTCAACATTTGAAAGAAACAAACATAAACAGCAGACTGGATTTTGCTGAATGGATGGTTGATAAATTTTACACAGTTGATATGGTTTTCAGATGAATCACATTTTTAACTCAAAAAAAAAGTGACAGTATGGGCAGCGCTATGTTTGATGTTTGTGATTGGACCATTTATTTCGAATCGGAAGGTGAAACCACAACAGTAAATAGTGCCCGATATCGCACCCTCTTGAAGACCAAATTTCCCCCTGCACTGTGAAAAAACAAGGCATTGAAATTAACAACATATGGTTTCAGCAAGATGGAGATGCACCACATACTGCAGAACACGTCTTGGAATGGTTGAGAGAAACATTTGGTAGTACATTAATCTCATATAAAATAGATAAAGTATGGCCTCCACATTCGCCAGATCTCAGTCCGTTGGATTTTTTATATGGGGACACTTAAAGAACAATGTTAACATCCCTAAGCCAGATACCATTGAGCAGCTGAAGTCAGCCATTCGCCGAGAAATGAAGAAAATCACGCCAACAATGTATGCCAATGTTATTGAAATTTTCAAAAAACGACTTGATGTCGTTAGAGAACAAAACGGACGTCGCATTAAACATTTGACGTAAATCTTGGTCGATGAGTGTCATAGTAATTTCTTGATAAATATGCACAATGTTAAGCTGATGAAAACCTTGACATGTCTGGTTTTGTCAATGTATCGTTATTCAAAATCATGTGATATATGTAGAAATTATAAGACCCAAAATGGTATCAGATATTATGGATCACCCTGAATGCAGTACTATCAATAACTCATGAATAATACTTGTATGTAGTAATGTCAGTACCTCATGATTAATACTAGTATGCAGTAATGATATTTACTCATGAACAATAAAAGTAAACAATACTATCAGTAACTCATCGAAAATATTAGTATTAGAATACTATCAATAAATTATGAAAAATACTAGTATGCAGGTATGTCAATAGTTCATGTATGATACTTGTATGCGAGTACGATGAGTCACGAACTACAACATGCATTACCGATTCTAATACCAAACATTTACTTTTGCTTTTTTTTTATACAGAAACTAGGGTCTATCTGTTACTTACTTACTGTTGATATCTCTGATAAACTCTGAATGGGGTTATGTAATGAATATTCGGATAAGTTTCTAGACATGTCGGGACATAACATGTTGCATTAAAACTATTTGTATAACCATGTTGTTATTTTGATTGTCCTAGTAAAGTTACAACCTTACTTAAACGCTATTTATTTTACTTTCATAGGCTGGACTGGATGTTCAAGGCTAGCTCGGTCCTTTTCCCATCCATTTATCTCCGAGAGGGGTATGGCGATCACCGGGCACGCTATGACAGGGTATACGGTGCCCTAGGAGAGGGAATACGTGTCAGACAACTGTATGGACGCCCTTATCTGCCCCTTGTGGCTTATACACGATTTAGATATGGCGACACTGACGAGTTTAATTATGTGGTGAGTCAATTATCATCAATATAGAAAATAGATAGTTGCTTAAACAAATTTCACAGTTACCATCCATATTGTACGCTGGACATCCACTGCGTCAAATTGTGTTTTAATTATGTTTTCCCAATCTTTAATACATGTATTATACACATGTGAAGTACATTTAGTTGTAACTACCATACATGTTCTTGAAAATGGCTAAACAATAACATGTATATAATAAAGTCTTTATATATTAACTCCGTTCGATCACTTTAAATCTGAGGATTTCTTCATTAAATTGCTTAAAGACACATACTTGTTTACAAATTATTCGGAACCGAGGGAAAGTGCAAACATCCACCATGCAAGTCTTGATTCGTTTCATTTTTATGCTCCTAACAGACCGATCTGAATAGCACACTTGTTCAGACGGCGGAAGCTGGATACAACGGGGCTGCATTATGGGACAGTCACGCCTCGTTTAAGACACGTGACCAATGCTTGGATATGCGCAACTACTTTGAAACCACTTTGGGACCGTTTGTAAAAGCTTTGCAAAATGAAGTGAACGAGTGCAGTCGCTCTAAATTCAGTGCAAACGGAAGATGCTAAAAATGAACCAGAAGTAGTGAAAAAGAATATGGAGGAAAATAAATCAAAAGACAAAATGTCCTCAGGTGCCGTTTGGAGCGTTTGTGATACAATCGATTCAATATTAAAGCACCTTTGGTTCATACTTTTGGATTTTCTGACCGGAGAGCATTCAGATTAAAAAAAACGTCGGACGTTTCCATTGCTGTGAATGCTTTCCGGTTTGGAAAGGTTATGTGTGTAATTTCTCTGTTCTGGACTATGTTTGATATATGATAAAGCACAAAACGCCACTGTATTGTGTCTTTTGGAATCGCCTAAATCATTTTAAAAACATATATTTACAAATCTTAGTAGCTTATTATTTTAAATGCTAAGCTGTAGTTGCACTTTGTTTTATCTTTTTTTTAAAAGCAGGAACGGGGCAAAAGGTAGCTTAATACTACTACTACGCTATGGCAGAATACATTGTACGTTATTGCGCATTCCATTGTTCGTTGTGCGAATAAATTGTAGGTTATATACAATACAATGTACGTTATGGCAAACTGCATTGTGTACGCTATGGCAGAATACATTGTACGTAATGGTACATTCCATTGTTGAGTGTAGGGCACATAGGCCCGGACACCTGTATCTTTACACCCCTAAGTTGTTGGTAGCATGCAGTCTGTGCAGACTTTAATACAGCACGACAAAGACGTTCTCAGTTAAAAAAAAACATAATATGCGCTCATACACATTGATAGTTCACGTCGATATTTTACTTTATGGCGCATAGATAACGAATCATATTATTTGGCGGAATACATCGGAAACAAAGTTAAAAACATAAGAAAACAAAATACGGTAGACATCTTAAAATAAGTAAAAATTAGTTATTGTTCTTTGCTGTTTTCGTATGACGTATTCTTGGAAGGCTATACCTCAATTATATACAATATTCCAACATGAAACTTCATGGGTGTATATATATATATCAATAAGGAAAAGTGACAGACACATGAACCATGACCCTACAATTTCTGAAATAATTTCTGAGTTATTGCCTTTTTTGTTTTTGTATAATGTAACTTGTCAGGGCTTTATTTCATATACGATACAAGATTTCAGAATGAAACTCCGTGGGTGTATATATACCAATAATTGGTAGTGCCATGCACACAAACCATAACCCTACACTTTTTAAAATAGGAGTTATTGCCTTTTAGTGTTTTGGTATGATATATTGTCCAGGGCTATATCTCAAATATTATACATGATTGTTTATGAAACTTCATTGGTGTATAGATATCCATGAGGATTATTGCAATGCATACAAACAATAACCCTGCACTTAGTAATTTTTCATTTTAGTGCTGCACACATTTATACACAAATTCGGCGGGGGATACCACTTCAACGTATGTCGTATATAACATCCATGAATAGTCTTCTTATAAATTGCCTAGTATCGAAAACACATACACTTTATTTAGAACAGTATGCTTTATAGTAATTATATATAGTAATAAGGATTGTTATCACTATACTTATATGGATAAAATTGACTAGCTTCTGAAGTAAACACCGCCTTAAGTGAGGACGGTCAGCCATGAGCCTGATACTGACCATGTGTGTGAAATGTCCTGTGTTATGTACATGTTGTATTCAAGTGCATAAATATTGGCGATCATTTATTCATTTAGTGATTTGATTGCGTTGCATTATTTAGTTTTGCTTAGGTTAACTTTGTTTTAGATGAATACAATTCTTCTCGGGATCTGACCCTATCAATATAAATTGTAATACAGTATAAGATGACTTTTACCCCTACAAGTGGAATGTTAACACGTTCCCCCCTCACGCACATCTTTAGTAATTCGTAGAATGGTACACACACGTAATGTTATAGAAAAACATAATTTATGTTATATAACCGATATATTCATAATTAAATGCATTATACATGAGTTTTTTTTTGTTTTTGTTTTTTAATTTTGTACCAGAAAATATGTATCGGAAGTGAGTAATTTGTCATCCTAATGCACACATATTGCATACATAAGATGAGTGCTTTCACAAAACAAACAATAATAAAACTCGTACAACCCTACAGTAGGACCTTTCTGAAAGACACTACCCAAGCCCTCATAATGATTATAAATATAAATGTATAGCTTAAATCTAAAAACATGCAAAAATTATTATTATATTATTGATGTGTATGGTAACTTTGTTACATGCCACATATTCATATTGAACGTTTAAAAATAATTATAAAAAGAGTTACCATACACATCCATAACGTTATCATTCGTTTATTAATAAATCTTTGATATACATAAACGTTTAAAGAAAGAGATATTGTTTATTAATACCCTTAAAGGTGTCGTAAACTGCCATCACTTACAATATCAACTAAACAACAACACAGTGAAATGATTGAAAAATCAGATCCATAAATCAGTATATACTCATACACATACGATATGTTGGATTGCTCATGGACCAGTGCAATATTTTTCTCGCTAATCAATTGTTGAAATTGTGAGGTCACACACTGTTGCACAGGAGATCAAACACTGTATACCAGATGTGCAGAGGTTGACATACCAAACTACCGTGTCGCATTATGTCTCCCTGGTAAAAACAAATGAATGCCTATGCTGCTATGATGCCACCATAACCAGTCAAACAGCTGCAAAAACTCCATCAATAGTCTGTATGTATTTTCAAATCAGAAACAATTAACATTTGCTTTGCTGCAAAACACTCGAATGTACAAAACGAAATGTGCATAAGCTCTTTTCGATTCTCTTAAATAAATTGTTTATGTTATACACAGTCATCAAATCTTAATAAACCTTTCTTTGGGAACCAGGATCGTTAGTGCCAAGCGTACCTCGAATGCATTAATATTATCACCATATTCGTAAAAGTCCCCTGTATTAATCAGGAAGCTAAGTACTGTACTTAAGAAGAGTAAGGACAAATCGGCATTCTTAAATGAGCTTTGATAGAACCAGCCCTGATTTAACATATCAGTATCCTTGGGCAACGCGCGATTTCAAGTTGTACTTTTGTTTTGCTTAACTCATTGACTGGGAAATTATAACGTGCACAAATATTTTCAATTGTCATACATTTCATCATGGAATTGAATCATTCCATCTCTGTGGATAGCGCGTGATGGGAATCGCATATATATCTTTCTTATTAACAGGCGAAGTTTGATAATGTAGTCAGATTAGATTGCCAACGTCTTATAGACATAGGTGGGGGGTTGATGGACATTTAGAGAAGCCATAACGCTGACATTAAGAATGATTTAACACCGGCGTCTCAGAGAGTATGAAAATACTTCCAACATTTAATTAACACAAACCTCTGTACCATAATACACATATTGTATAACAATGTCTCTTCATCATTAGATGTGGCATCGGTCTCGATTTATTGGCTCACTGTTTCGGTTCAAAATCTAGATCCGATGGGTGAAAATATACGATATTGTAATAAATCACTTTGTAGACCAAGGGAAACATGTTCAATATTTTAGTTGACTTGTTTAAAATTGCAAGGTATTTGCCTACATGTAAATGTTGACGTACGAACAATTGCAAGGTGTTTGCCTACATGTAGTTTATGACTTACGCACAATTGCAATGTGTTTGCCTACATGTAGATGTTGACTTACATACAATTACATGGTGTTTGCGTTCATGTATATGATTTGTTCAAACGCGATACAAATCACCATGTAAAGAAATATTGACAGTCTCAAATGTTTTAAATCAAGAAGTGTAAAGAGACATATAATTAAAATACATAATCATACAAATAATAACTTTGCGTTAATTCGAAAATAATATTCAATAAATATCTTTGACGATGCATAACTTGAATATTTAAATATAAGCACCCAAAGGAAATAGTGCTTATATACTAGTTTAAAGCTCATCATCGTTACAAGGTTCATAAAGATATTGCATTATATACCTTTCTTCTGCTTTTTGGTATTCTATGACAGTATGTGAGTTTCTGTTAAAATTAAAGTGTAGGACATATCAATCAGGGAACAAAGGGACTTTTTGACATATCTTGGCATTTTGTGCAGTTCGGCATTAATTGCTGCATTGGATAACTGTAAACATCGAAACTAAGGAGGTTCATTATGAAACGAGAATATAATTTCAGAAGGAAAAACAAAGAAAAAACCACCTTGATTCGAACCATTGACCTTTGGATTAAAAACAGTCGTTCACACCATCGCTTAACCCATGTATGCCTAGTGGACTCTTCCATCCTTCTTAATTGGATCAATTTATTTCCAAAATTAGGGATGTCTAGTATATATATTTCTATATTTTGAATATTTCTAACAGAAATTCCTTAAAGCAAACAGCGCAGACC
>VMBQ01007964.1:7263-35746 GCA_007657795.1 Dreissena rostriformis
TAAGATTCAATGTACTTGACTGAAAATTGTTTATCATATAACAGGGCTTGGGATTGGTGATGTTGGACTTGAGAGTGATAGAGCTTCTACCCTCACGGTTCAAGATAACGACGTGAATACTGGAACAGAACCAGCAGTGGAGATCAGATCTTTCTTTCCAGAGACATGGCTATGGGATATTGTTGAACTGGGGCTGGTTTGGTTATTTAAGAATACTCTTTTTTTAAAGACAGATCTCAGCAAAATTACACAATCTCATGTTTTCATTCAATATAAGTTTAAGTAGTTGGAACTAAACTTGGATATAATGGAGACAAACCTTTGTTTATTCCTGTTGGGTGCTGTTGGTTTCAATAAACATTAATGTTGCTCAGTAATGTGGCTCCTGGGTTGCATTTTCCAGCAATGACGATAAATGAGATAAAACCTTTATACTGATCTCAAGTTTTCTCAACACTAGGTCACCAGATCAAACATTAAAAAAAAACAATTGTTACCACTCTATACGCCACAATTATAATTCAATCTTAATAAAACTTATTCAGAATGGTTATCAGAAGAATATTCATTTTAATTCGAATCTAATCATGTGTCCAAATACTAGGTTACAGTGTCAAATCTTAGAAAAACATTGTTACCAATATAAAGGCCTCATTTATGATTCAATCTTGCTTCAACGTGGTAAAAGTTTGTATTGTGACAATTTGCAGGTTTATCCGAATCTGGGCCGCGAGTGAAAAAGAACCAGGTCAAATTTGTAAATGAAGGTGGAAATTTCAGAATGTCTGACATTTCCCCCTGAGATCGAACTTTCAGAATATCCTTCATTTCCATGCAAGTTAAACTTTTGGAATATTCAACATTTTCATAAAGGTGAAACCATTACACACGTTAAGTGCTTTTCACTTACAAGCCTATCATTAATGTATATTATTTTTGAGAGTTATAATCTTACAAACTGTCCTAGTTAATTGAATCAAGGGTTTACATGTGAAAGTTATTGGTTGACGGTTGTATTTCTTTATAAGGTACATAAGATTCCCAGACCTCGATATCCACTTACTCAAATGTAACTGATTTGGATTCACTGCATGTTGTATTTTAAAGATCTCGTTTCATATATATCTGACGTGGAGATGACTGACCTTTCTACAGAGGAATATAAAACTTTAGAGATTGTTGCTATTTCTTTAGAGGAACTTACAGCTTCAGATGAAGTTTCTTGAGGGAACAAACACCATTACCTGTTGATATACGGAGCTTTTTCTAGAAATATGGCTTTGAAATATGATAGAACTTTGTTTGTGTTCCTATTTATATATTTCATTTCCTAAGTATAATATTTAACATTTGCTGTAAGATGCAACTCGTTTTATTTCTTAGTCATTTTATACTTATGTGCTCAATAGACAGCAATAAAACATGATGCAATGTAAATAAGCCGTTCTTAACAGGCTTTCTGTTGAGGTTCTAACAATTTGAGTATTTTTTTTTGCATATTGTTCTCTAAGTTGGGAGTCAACTCTTAATATTTACATCAGTACCCGACTGCTTCATAGAATCATGTTACAATGTATACGCTTTTTATGATTAGATGTAATGATGTAAAAGCCATACACTTATTATTTACTTTTAACTGAAGTACGTTTTATATTTTAAAACGTAATGGATGCACTTAACATCTGTATTTGGATTAAATATGGTGTTTATTTCAAAAGTGGAAAAAAATTAACACAGGCTTAAACACTTATCCAGTCTTGATTGGTAATAGCAAGGATGGTCAGTTATCAATGACAACCACGCTACCAGACACGATCACCAAATGGATTGGCAACTCGCTGTGCACTCACCCGAATGCAGGGGTGTCTTGTCTGAGTTAACGGGTATAACGGGCTTCCAGCCGTCCTTCGTGTCTCTCACGCTGCCTTCATGCGTGGGGAAATCCTGCCTGTCGTCGCAACCGTGTTCAATTATCTACAGGACTGCTTATCTGTCAGTATTAGTGTCAGTTTCTGAAATATATGACGATGCTTATGAAATGCAGTGGAATTACAGTGTTTAGTTAAACATATTTAAATTATCACAACGTGACACATTTGTATTCTCAAGATATTTACCAGAAACTGTTTCTTTTACTCATGTGAAATTTATTTTTATGATCATATATGTTTTATATTTAATTTATCGTGTTCATCACATAAATCAACCATGTTAACCAGTGTTTGTCATTACTTCAAATAATAGCATATATACATAACGTCAAACTTCGTGGCATTCGCTCTTCACAGATGGAGGTGACCATGAAAAAGATGGAGGGTTTTAGGTTCCATGAAGGCACTGGCGCCCAACACGGGTTCTGTCTGTGCGGAGGACAGAGCGAAACCGTTAAGTTCTACATCCAACCAAAAGTACTAGGAGAAATAGACCTCGAAGTAATTGTGAGTATTTCAAAAAACGAAAATGCTGAATAGTGTCTCCAAACGTTTCATAAATTGAATATATGATACCAGAGAAATACTGAATATATATATATATATATACACATTTAGTTTGTTTTGTGAAAATTAATGTCACTGACTAGTTGAGGATAATAATACCTAGATATAGGTATACTAGTATACCCTGTGCTCATATAGTAAATACAAAGAAAATAACCGTGTTTTGCTTTAGAGGCTTTGATGTTAATTAGCCAGTTTTTTTTCGCAGGCTCTTTCCACGATGAATACTGTCCTTTGTAACAACTTTGTACTCACTGACGCCTACAAGGGAGTGTCTGATGGTGTACAGAGGCAACTTCTCATTGAGGTAATGTGATTGAGCTGTGACATTCCCCACACGACATGTACATGCATTTCGAAATTGATATACATGGCATCTGTAAGAAACAAAGCTATTGGTTGATCCATGCTTTATTAAGGAAGTTGCTTGCTGAATTTGTGTATTCCAAAAGTTGAGATGCCAAACATTATCTAAACTCGATGTTTAATTAAGACACAAACAAATGTTTGTGCAACCCAGTGTTATGCAAAAATATGTTTGATAAAGGCACGTGTTCATAGGTACACTTTGTCCTTTGACAACCAGAATTTTTAAGCATTCAAATTAATGAAAAGCTTGCATATGCTTTACAATACATGTAAAGGTTGGGCAAAGAGAAATGGACGCTCGGTGCATGCATTCAAATTTATATTGAGATGATGTAAACAGAAATAGGTGCTCTTTGTATGCATTCAAATAGAAGTTAAGATGATGTAAAGAAAAATTCATACCCTTTCAGCCTGAAGGACAGCCCCATGTTGCAACAAGATCTGCCTATATGTGTGTGAAAGGTATGTGAAATTTCTTTACTTTTTCTTAACTTCAAACATTGTTTTGCGATAGAATAAATAAGAGTCATCGTGGGATAGATCATTGATTACTTGGTAAAAGGTCTTTTTTTATTATAGTGTCACCCCTCTTGAAAGGGCCAGTCGATCTGACTTATGAGACACTTTTTGCGTGTATACCATGTACCTCCCAACTCCTATCACTATGCCAGGCGCCAGGCGGATAGAAGTCGGTAACCATTCATGTTTAACGCTCGCGGCTCACGAGCCGGCCTAATCGGAACAAGTCCCATGACAAACATCCATCCTTAGACAAACGCTCCCCATGGGGCTCGAACCTACGACCTCCCGATCCCGAGGCGGACGACTTATCCACTAGGCCACGGCGATCGGTCGATTACTTGGTAATGGCCTTGCGTAAAGGGGACACTTGGCACCCACATTCGTAAAAGTAAAATGTTGGTACGCATAGAGGATTGATTTCATTGAATATTTTCAAGTTGACCATAAATTGTTCCCGCAGATGGTAAATCGTACTCTGAGACGATAGAGTGGGCCTTTCCAGACGATCTTGTTCCCAACTCTGAGAGGGCAACAGTTTCGGTAGTTGGTAAGCTGGATTGAATGCATTATGTTGCCCTTTTTGTAATTAAAGTTTTTTAGTATTGATATTTATTTAACGTTGCATTTAAAAATAGGAACATATTTATTTACAGCACAGGTGTATTTTAAATTGTTTTCCCTAAGCTCACATCTCATAGTCTATGCTGTGTGTCCATCCTACGACATTCCCCTTTAAGGTGATATCATGGGTCCAACCCTGAGCAACTTGAAGAACCTTCTGCACATGCCTTACAGTTGTGGTGAGCAGAACATGGCTTCCTCGGCACCAAACATCTATGCGCTGCAGTACCTGGCCAGCACTCGTCGAAGTTCACTTGAGGTGGAGGAATTGGCCAAGAGCTACATGAGGGTTGGTAAGTCACACACGTATGGTACAGGTACGGTACATGTAAGTGTTAAATTGGGTGTTATAACTTAACACATGTCATTGTCACATATCATGCAGTATTATATATAACATATTTCTGTACAAAATACTTATGTTTTAGAAACTTACTAAAAACCATAGTTTGTATGTCCGAACCACTCATGCCTATAGACAATAAAGGGAAAGCAAACTTTTTTAAGTTGACGTAATACAAGGCAGACATAATGATTCATATTTTCCCTTCTTGTGTACGCCCCCCCCCCTCCCTCCTTCAAAGAAAGTAGCATATGGCAGTTACGATATCCGTGTGTGGGTCCGTTCGAAGTTCCGTAAGAAAAAGTCCAGTTTCAGCAATTGTTTGCAGCATATTGATAAATTTAAAAATAACTTGACGCAAATAAAAAAAAATCATATGACGACGTATGGCGTGTAAAACCCATCTATCTACATCAAAAGGTTAAGATTACACTAAGATGTAAAAGCTCAAATTTGGCCATAAACAGCTTGAAAATACCAGTCTCAGCCATAACTTTGCAAATAAATAACATGGCACGAATTGTAAACCGCTATTTTAGATTGCGTGTAAAATCCACCAAACTACCTAAAAGGTCAAAGGCACACTTATAGGTCGAAAGTAAAATTTCGAAACAAAAGTGTAATGTTGACACATATCTTGTTGTTATCTATATTAAGCCTCAATGTTTGCCGAATCTTAACTGTAAAGTGTATTTCTTCCTCGTTAGGCTACCAGCGTCAGATGAAGTACCGGCATAATGACAAATCATATAGCATTTGGGGTGAAAATGAGTACGGTAACGCTACGGGCCGCCTGTGGCTGACAGCGTTCTGCATCAAGACTATGGCACACTCGGCTCGCTTCATTGATATTGACAAGTATGATCTACGTATCAGTGGAGATTGGATTCTCTCACATCAGCAAGCTGATGGATGTTTCCCCCAAGTACTTTTTTTCTAAATTTTCTATTGTTTTCTAAAATTAGTGCTGATGAACCTTTTTTGATAAAACATTAAAACATGTCTGCTCCATTTTGGCCATGATAAAAATTAAAACTATCCCGCATTTAATGGAGAACTATATTGGTCATTTTGATACATTGTATGGACTGTTAACTGACCTGCAATTTGTGTGACAGGTTGGCGTGGTGTTCAGCTCATATCTCAAGGGAGGTTTGGAAGGTGACAACAAGGCTGGTCTCAGTGCGTTTGTGCTTATTTCTCTAAAAGACAGTGGCTTCAAAGACATAAATAAGGTATGAAAAGAAAACTAGCATGATGTTTGAATTGATCTTTGTCGAGTGCAAGAGTTTTTATCGTTGCAATGGGTGTAAAATTGTACAATTCTATTTTCATCATGTCTTGTTCGGTGGCCGTCAACAATTTGTTTAAAGTGCGTAACATATGCCTGAATTGTTTTGTGAAAATAGCATCATGTTATAGTCGTATTACTGAAGGATCATGATCAACTATTAAAACCTATCTATAATTTAGATATTACTGGTATTTATTATTCGTTTGCATATAATGATACTGTAACAATATTCTGTAACATAACCTGTTGTTCACAAATATAACTATTGGTGAGCGATAACCATGTTAAATTTTCTAAGCCATAAAGAATTGATAAAAGGTGTTAAATTTATAACTGTCTAAAATCGGATAAAAGTATAAATAAGTTCTCAAGCATCCACAGCAATGTTTATGGCAGTTTACAAAAACAAAATCTATATAACCATGGTTAAAATTTTGAACAACTAGGTTCATGTGTACAAGTGTTAAAAGTATTTCCACGACCAAGTATATCCATGACCAAGTATATCCATGACCCTTGCAGGCTGCTCTGGATGCTGGATTCTCCTGCCTAGACCAGGTGTCGTTAGCCGATGTTGATACGTACACTCTCAGCCTGATGGCGTACGCCTACCAGTTGCACACGCCTGACGATGCACAGGTATAATTGGTATGTTGAATATGACCATGATAATAATTCACCTTGTATAAGCAGATAGAAGATATTTGTTGATTAGTGTGTGTATTTCACATGATTGTAACAAAATTTGCATTATTTATTAATTTTCCTTGTCTGGCCATTTTCTCCTATAAATAGTATTTAAGCCATCACATTGACAATTCTAGATATGACCATCACCCATATTGAAGTATATGGGATTATACTAGAATCACCATTGACAACTGCCCCTCTGTCGGTACGTGTGTGTGCACGAATACACAAACTAAGTAGCCACAAACTTGTCCAAAGGCGTCTTCCTACACTTTTCAACGTACGACATTCAAACTTAAAGGCAATTTTAGTCCCGTACCGATTTCACTGGAGATGTCTATAAGTGTATCCTCCGCCCGTATGTTCATCCGTCTGCAAATATTTTTGCTTAAGTACTAAAGATACTTGGATGAAACGTGTTTACTTCTTAGCAGCAATGTTGGGATTATGCATGACCCCCATTTTCGACTAGGGGTGAAAGTTTATGTCACCTTTACTTAAATAGAACAAAACTCAAAATTCTAATAACTTAAGAGTACTGAAGATGTTATCATAAACAAATGGTATAATTATTCGTATATAGCTGTTTTGTGTGTCTGTCTGCTAATGCCTTTCTTAGTGTGTCCGTCGTCTGCCTGTCTGTCCAACAAAAGGAAATATTATAACTCGAAAATTACATAATATACTATGCTGGAAATGCGGTCACATTTAGCTATAGGTTTTCTGTCTGATCCTTCTTCTCTTTATCTGTCCTTCTGTTCGTCTATCCGCAAAAACTGGATATTTTCAAAAGAAAATATCATATTACTTGATTTTATGACTTCTTAGAAAGTACTGAAGAGTATCGGACAAAACTTGGTATATACTTATAAATGGCTGTGTGGGAATTATGTAAGACTTCGGTTTTCACCAAAGGTCAAAGTTCAGTTTTTTATCATAGAATAAAACTTTATATTGTGATAACTTAACGATTAAATAAGATAACATAATAAAACTGGATATACAGACTGTGCCATATGTTTGCCTTTTGTCTGTCTTTCCATCCCTCCGTCCGTCTATCTGTCTGCAAAAAAGACAGAAATAACTTAAAAAGTATACAGATTAAGATCATTTGGTATTCTTAAAGTGATACGAGCATTATGTATGAACCCTTATTTCCGTACATTTCAAATGTCAGCTGACTGTAAATAAAAATATTATTTCACAAAATAATGCAATTGTTATAGGTTCATTACGTTAAACATGATAGGCAATGAACGGTAATATGCACAAACATTTTCACCGGATGTCAATCATCTCGTGAATGTTAACAAGCCGATATTATTTGATGTGATAAATGGACATTGGATTTTATTAGCAAACATTACATTTGCACAGATAAAGGATAATATGAACTTAATGCACACTTTTTAATTTGAATTGACATGAAGGGGACTCAAGTATTTCAGGCAATACTGTGAATGCCTTGTTTCTTATGATATGAAGCTGTGCATTTGTAATTTTTATCATGTAAACTTTATGTTAAACATTTCAAAAGTACCGTTTATTTTTCCAGTGAGACATAACTGCATATTACGGCATGTGGTGTTTGGGGTGGGGGAATTCTTCGTCACTATCACGACATAGTCTAGTTTGTATGTCTCAAGTAGAGAGGTATATTTCCGCTGTATGGGCGTTGGTTCAATCATACCAATCATATCAAACTCATGGCGTTGAACTGTTGCTTGTTTGCTACTTCAATACACTGCATTTAATATAAGCTTCATATTTCCCCATATGATGTGCTACTGGGGCAGTATATAACGCTCAATATCAATTTACCATCCCCCGTATTTCATTGTGCAGAGTCAGAAAGAGGCTGTGTAACAAATTTATCTTACTTAGTACCAATTCCCCCCCCCCCGGATTTATGTTATAAAAAAAGTCTAACCTTAGCTATACTCTTATTTAATGATGCAATCATGTTTATTGCCTTGTTGCCATCTGACAAAATATGAATCACTACTAACTAAATATGGAAAAATGCGCGGACTCCACGTGAGTTGGCATAACCTATTTAGAACGAGCATAAGATTAAAACATTGCCCATGGTTTCGCTAGGTTCTGGTCAGGTGCACTGGGAGCGAGGTGACAAGGAGAAGACGCCTGAGGATGAAATGTGGTGGTACCGTGCACCGTCCGTGGAAGATGAGATGACCGCCTACGTGATGATGTCAATGCTGACCAGTACCGGGGGCGCATATGAAAATGGGCCAATCGTTCAGTGGCTGACCAGACATAGGAACTCGTATGGTGGTTTTTCATCCACTCAAGTAAAACTTCACATGGTGGTAGCTATGTATGTATTGTAGTGTTGCTGATATAATGATTCTCTTTTATTTTCATGTTGAAATTGTCTGTGGAATAGATTTATTTGATGTTCATTTGTTAGAGTTAAATAATGTGCGATAAAAATAATGTGCTCACAGACCCAAATCGTTTCTCAAGCAATTTGCAGCTGTGTCCAAAAGACTGACTTTGTAAATAGAAATATTGTGAAGATTGGTATAAACTTAGATACTGAATGATTATGTGACAGGACACAGTTGTACCCTTGTAAGCACTGTCCATGTTTGGAGCACACAACTTCTCTGGAGACTCCAACGTCCGCGTCGAAGTGAAACGAGATGGCGGTGATGAGTACATGTTTAGCGTCACCCCTGACAACAGTGTCTACCAGTCAGCTGAGATTAAAGGGACCAGGAAGGTGGACGTCTCAGTCTCTGGTTCAGGTTGTGCTTTAGTTCAGGTTGGTTCAGAACATATTATCATTGTGAATCCGGAGTTTATGTTTGGTTTAATTTATGAACAATTGAAAGCAATTATCTTATTAGATCTATCTCGATATATGATTGAATGAAATAATGGGGAACTGTCACGTGGCGGTCTTGATAAGTTTAGGTATTTTATACAGTGGTTGTTCATGTTTATCATTGATTAGCCAATATATTTAAATGTCAGATATGTCTGACCATGAATAAGCCTCTGCATTAACGTGTTTTAGCCATTTTCTGTGTTTGTTGCGATGTAGGTGACCGTGAAATACAGTGTCTTCAAAACCGAAGAATCTGGTCCTGCTTTTGGCCTAGTCGTGGGAGTGTACAGATCCAAAACCAACAGAAATAACTGTGCTCTCCGCACCCTGGATGTCTGTGCAAGGTAGAGAGTAGAATACGTACATAGCTTGTCTTGAAATCTATAAGAGGTCCCTAAAACCTAATAATTAGTTAAATCTAATCTGATTGAGGGGATGTGCAGTGTAATGAAAAATGACTCGTGCTCCCCTATTTTAAGAGTTATTGCCTTTTGTCAATTCGTAAACATAACTTTCGTCCGGAGCTTGAAAACTGAAAGAGGCATTAACTTGAAACTGTATAGGTATGTAGATGGTGATGATGGAATGTGCATAGTACAAGAGCTTCAACTCTTGCTTCCATTTTTCACCTTTTTACCTTCATTCTATCATGAGCATATCTTGAAACCTATGAGATATCCACTTGATGAAACTGTGTAAGAATGTCAATTTTGACAATACCCATGGAAAGTTTGAATCTATTGTCCCGCATCACAAAACATAGGTCACGATGTAAAATCTTAGAAACCAAATGTTGCCACTCTAGAGGCCACATTTATGACTGATTATTGCCTCCAAACTCAAGGTCGACATATCAAATATTAAAAAATTAATAAAAAATAGTTACCACTCTGGAGGGCACATTTATGTCTCACTCGTCAGGAAACTGTGTTTGAATGTTTATCTTTACAATATCTACGCCGAGTTTGAATCTGATAAACTTATGTCCACAAACTAGGTCCCTTGTAAAAACGTAGAAAACCCATATAACCAATTTAGAAGCCTCACTTACAACATAGTCTTGATAGAACCTGGTAAGAATTTGCAATGTCAAGACCATGCTTGAATCTGGGTCAAGTGGGAAAAAAACTATGTCATCATGTTTTCGCCATTGCAGTGCTATGAACTCAGTTTGAGTGCTCAAGGGACATCATGGCCGTCTTGTAGTTAATTCAAGAAGGAAAACTATTTGTTGTAATTACTTAATGAAAGGAATGTTATTTATTGTAGTTATTTGAAGGGAGGAATATCCAACATGGCTATAGCTGAGATCAAAATGCCAACTGGCTGGGTTCCAGTCAAGCAGTCCTTAAAAGAGGTAAGAAATGCTGTTCGTGACAGAATTTTCCAATATAATCCTTCTCCATAGAAAATGTGTGTTAAACATGAAATATATGTTACAAGGGAATACCGATGTTTAACCACCATTAAGAAGGTCAGTCATCCTCAAGATGTTTATGAGAATCGATAATTTATTGATGATATGAAACCCTTATAATAAATAAACTAAATAATTGAATGAATCTTACTTGGTTGTGTTTAGTTAATTTCAACTAACACCTTTCAAAATCACAAAATTAAAACAAAGTAATCCACGCCAGCATAGGGTAACATACAAAGCTCTTTTGCATTTACATGTATATGAATTTACTTGTACGTTTACTACTTATTTCTTATGAATGATATATGTTTGTGAAATGTTAAACGACAGAAATCATCCCATATATGCCCAAATCTATTAGAATGAACTGTGCTACGGTCGATTGACCATTACTTTGCACCTTGCCAGGTGTTTTGGTTTAACTGCATCAGAAGCAGTCATATTATTTGATTTTACTCTAGAGAAGGACTCTTCTTAACAAATATAAAATACATATACAAATATCGAGAAAAACAGGACACTATCCTATCTTTGTGTAATATTTCAGGTGGGGATTAGAATAAAATAACGGCGATGCTTGCTGAACCGTTGTTTTATTCGTTCTGAGCCTGATATATAACACAACGATAGGACAGTAACCTGTTTTGCTGTTTATTATACCTTTACGTCCTCATCTTAAAAGACATTATGACATGTAATTGCTTTGAAGCTGCAGTTTTAGCGGGAATGAATATGATATTTGACGTTTTAATAATAACTTGCTCGTAATATTTGTAAAAATATGTGTTTTGCTTGTTTTGCTGCTTTTGTGTCTAACATATTTTACACATTAGTATCAAATTGTTTGTTTTGTTGAATCCGATTCTATTTTACCGAAAATGATGTCTTTATAGTTGATTCCGAGTAATATAACCTACCTCCAAATATTGACCGATATAAAAACTTCGTGTTCACATGATATAGAAAAATATACCAGGCATCGTTTTACCAGTCGGATATAAATGTAGTGGTATGATAAAATGATGGTTTATAAACTTGGTATTTCTAATTCTATTATTTAACCTGTTTTGTTTATTGTTAGCTTGCATCATCTGGAGACATACAGAAGTTTGAAGTTGATGGAGATTTTGTGGAACTGTATTTTGATGAGGTTGGTGTCTCCTAAAGTTGAGATAAAATAGATGAGTATCACACATCCAACTGACATTACCAGGAAGTTTGTGAATACATTATTTGGTTTTATTTGTAACATCTAGTTGTTTTCAGATATATGAAAACATTGTGGATGTATGTTGTATATGTTTAGATCAAATTGTTTTATAAGGATATAATTAGTCTGCAGATGTCAGCACCATGATAAGACACTATTTGGAGCAAAAATGATTTACAAGGCACGCATATTGATATGTTCTTTATTGTTAAATCATATTGGTATTTTTGTGTTTATGTTTCAATACGCGTCATTCAATTACGTGTGCATATTGTTGTTTTTAGTTTAGCAAACAAGGGAAATGTGTAAAATTTGAGTTTGAACAAGTCATAGAAATGGACCGAAAGCCGGCCAGGGTGCAGGTGTACGACTTTTACGAAACCAGAAAGAATGTCTCAGCAAATCACATGGATATACTCGTTTTAATCAATGAACACAATCTAGATAACACTTATTATATCCCCTGTACTTATAGTTTTTACTTACATATTTAATAAGGCATTTATTTCACAGAAATACTTGCAACAGGACAAGTTAATATTTATCAGTATTCATTTAAAAAATGTACTCACAATTTAATTACAGTTTAACACATAACATTAAGACACAAGAAACTTCAAAGGTTCATATTTCAATGGGACAATCATTATAACCTATTTCAATTCTGTTTTTTAATTTTCTTTGAAAATTAACATGCCCAAACAACGTGTTAGTATTAAAGGCTACAGTGTGACTGTGAGCTACGAGATCAAGACAACCTGTGGAACCAAAGAGGAAATCCCCGGGGACAACGCAGGCCTGGGCTGTTCCATTGTGCAATGCATGGATGATTCGGTCGAGATGGTTTGTATATTGCACTCGATTACCAGATTATATGATTAAAATAATGCGTAAACATTTACCAATTTTATTATAATATACTGGACGATCTCAATTTTCTGCTTAGCTGGTATATAGTAGGAATAATCAGGACTTGTTTTTTTTATATTGCTAGTACTAGCCACAGAATGAGTTCTTGTAATAATGTGGCTTAGAAATTATAAAACGTTTAAAACACAAGTTGATAACTTGCATTTTTAAGCCATTGAATACAGGTATTTGTAAAATTGTGAAAGGAATATGACACTATTCATGTTTGATATGACACTGAAAATATGTCAGTATTTAGTTGCTATAGGGGGTAAAACCTGTCGTTTTCAGACGCACTAACGGTAAAATGTTCTTTCAGAGCTGTCCATCCTGTCCACACAGGGATATTTCTGTTACTGAAGTGAATGACCTCGTCTGTGAGCGGAACTTTACATCAGGTAAATATGTGTGTTGTCTTTTCCTTGGTGTATTGTCAACATGTAAGTTAATGAAATCTTTCAACACTTATCATACCTTTTTCATATACTTTATGTTTCTTTATGAACATATCAGGCCTTCTTCATGTTTTCAAATTAAACATTAACATTCATTATTAAGAAGTGTAACCGGTATTTATTGTTTGCTGACCTGCGCATAACGTGCTTATGGTGAGCTTTGTTTTGTGTCTGTCTTTCATTGTGCATGGTCAACATTTACATTGTTAACACTCTAGAGGCCACATTTATTTTCATTCTTCTTAAAATGGGTCATCTGAAGTCATACACTACGTCAAATTAAAGAAACATCTTGTAAACTTCACAGACTATAATGTGATTATTTAGTTTATTAGCATTATGCACATATTGTTGATTTCCAGTGCGGATGTTTTCAAGTCAATGCTTAAGATTGATTTACTTGTTCTCTAGTGTTCACGACAGTCGTAGGCAGAGAGGGAAAGTATCCTATTAAAATCATGGCAGACTTGATGCCCGAGAAGAAGGTGACTCTTGATTCTTTTGTCAACTATAAACTTGGACCAGGCTGTTCATGTCCTATTCTGCAAAAGAAAGGTTTAGTAAAAAAAAATAATCTGTTATGTTAACTCTATTCATATATTGACTTAGTAATAATTGTACCATAATATTGTTTCATCATAAACTCATTATAAATTCTTCGTCTTAGTTTTTGTTTTTCGATAATTTGAAATAAACAAGTATTTCAAATTCAATTATAATATGTAAATTTACTATTCATAACAATTTTATACTTCCCCCAACAAAGTTTGTGTGCGGGTTCACTGGTATCACCATGTCGGTCGGTTGATCTGTCATGCTGCACTAGAGTACTTTGCGTCGCGAACCTGTCTTTCATTTTATTTTTTTGTCAACATGACACTTAATATATATATTGTTTATTCTATGTGGAAGTGCAAGACTTAATTTGTTGTATGTCGGGATATTCTCTGCAGAGTTATGTGCCCTCTAACGTAGCCTTAATTTGGATACTAAATTATTGCTATCATTGTATACGTGTACTTTGTGTACACATGTACTCTCAGTGATCTGTGTATCAGCATGAAACTTTATATATAAAATGTTCATATATGTACTTTGAAGAAGTGCAAGACGTTATTTTCGTGAAGCTCGCGATATTCTTTACTTATGTTTTTGTGAACTTAGGCAATTGTTGTATTCTTACATTATGTACATGTTTACCTTTGGTCGTCAAATGGTCTCTCAGTTTTCTGGGTATCAACATGAAACTTGTTGAAGATATTTTGTTTAAACTTTTGCAGACTTCTGTGCCCTATAACTTAGGCAAACATTGGATACTTACATCATTGTCCATGTCTGTTTGTATCGTGGACGTTTTTTAAACGTTATAGGATTGTTGTTAATAATATGTAGAAGAGCAAAACGTTTTTTGTTTATGGTGACTACTATTTGCAGATTTATGAGCTCTTGAACTAAGGTACTTTTTGGATACTTCAATCATTATACATGTGAATTTTTTTATTGTCAACTTGTCTCTCAGTTTTCTGCATATCAACATAAAACTTTTTTTTAAATATTCTTTGCAGATTTATGTGCACTTGAGTTTTTGCCAATGTATGACCAAAACTTTATAGGGGTGTTGTTTATACTATGTAAACGTTCAATATATATAAATTATTTTGTGTCCTTGTACTTATTGATTCAGTAAATCAGAGTTTAGGTTTTTGTCTTTGTGTGTCATGAATTTGAAGTAGGGAACGACAACAAAGTGAAATTAATTTGACTAAGACTCTAGTTTTGCATCTTCTTTAAATGAGCTATTTAGGGGGACTTTGTCATCTTTAATAATTGTTCTAGTTTTATTTTTCGAATGCGTAATACCTCTTGCAGCAATTTCAAATATACAAGGACAAGCGTGTGATTTCTGTGACAGCTCTTTATCCACACCGTGTTGTGAAAACAATATATCCAATTAAAGGGACTTGTTAATAAATTTTCGTATATTTTTAATAAATTAAATAAATTTACTTGCACATTCATAATATTAAGAATAGTTTTTAAAAATTATAATATCAAGAAAAACGATGCAATACAAATGTACCCGCCCTGTAGATTGAACCCGCGACCTCTTAAAGCACACAGACAAATCTTGGGCCAAACCACTTCACCACGCAGACTTTCGAAATTTAGAGGGTAGTTTAAACGTCATTTGGTGATACATGTTTTGTTAAATCATCAATGAAAAGCGTAACAAACGCTATATTATTTTTTTTCAGATTTTATTTACCTAGTATAAATAAAAGTACATATTTTATTTAGTATTTTTCTTAGTCTGGTGTGTCATTTTGATTTTTGAATATAATGCATACATTCTTGTTTAAGTCTATGACCGTTTTTTGAAAAGTTTCTTTAAAGGAACTAATAATTCAGCACACACATATTAAACTTATTATGATAAACAATAAACCATTTAAAGTCATGAACAACTCCTGCACTTCAGAAAGCAAAGCACTAATATTCCATGAAAACGGCTTTATTAAAGACGACATTTACTTCTCGGCTCAAGACACAGTAGTTCCTTTATCGGAGACATTGGAAAAGCACGTTCGGAGCCTGGCATCAAGGAAACACCTGTGTGCACAACTAGACCGGATCAAACGTTCCAAGTCTCCAGAAAGTGACAGAATGATGAAACAGCTTCTTCGTAAAATTGGCGTTCTGTCGTAAATAATTTATTTTTTTCATAAACAAACGTAATTTAGCTGGAGAATATAGTATGGCTAAACACATGTCAAATGACTGACGTTTAAGGAATATTCATTCTCCAGATTAAAGTCAGGATTGAGAAACTGAAATAAGTTGTAAATATTGACCTTAAACCTCCCTGCATATTTACCTAATATTATGTCGTTATTTTCTGTTACGCAAAATGACATATGTCAGCGAGTGGTGACACTGTTCTTGATCACACATTCCGTGCTGTTTTCAACGTCATGAATCATAGGCGAGGTTGGAATTCATTGTGATATCTGGACAGTCAATAAAACTTAAATGTTGCGTATTCATTTGTGCGTATATAATTTCAAATTACTATGTTGTCATTTAAGTATTTTATTATACTGGTGAATTTGTATGTATTTTTATTTTAGTCTATTTTCTGTTCTTTCTTTTTCATTACTATATCATGTCTTTTTCATCTTTGAATTTCATTTATTGTGTATGATTTTATCAATAATTATGTATTATATATTGTTATACAATAATAAAGACTGTATGTCATATTTTGTTTATTTACACTATACGAAGTTATAACATAGTAAAGGAAAATACTTAAATGACAATAGATGTTCACATATTTTATTACTGGACATAATTGTTAATAAATTAAGCTTTAAGATTTTTTCCTGATCTCGAAGATTGACTTGTATTGAAACTAAAATAATAGAAAGAACACAAATTTCATCAACCTGGGAAAGTTGTAATTCTTTAAAACAAAAACTCCGTTTTGTGTGTTGTTACATTTGTTGATTGTATGATTTTGTTTACTAGTATTAAGATAAATACTAGACACCAACCTTTTCCGTGTCAAAGATTCACAAAAATCACCAAAGTATTGGAAGAGAAGTAGAGTGAACAAAATTTAGAGATGTGTGTAGAGATTCATAAACACAGACATGTACACAGCCACACATTTGCAATGCTGCACAATATAAACAAAGAAATTATTTCGATATAAATCACAAATGTAATTAGAACCTTTTTTTTATTAAAGATAGAGAATTCAATTGCTTAGCAAAGGTAGGTCTCACACAATTCAATTTGCGGCCAAATATGTGGCGCGTTCTGAGAAAACTGGGAAAAATGCTTGTGCGTAAAGTGTCATCCCAGATTAGCCTGTGTAGTCTGCACAGGCTAGTCCGGGACGACACTTTTCTCCTTAACTGGATTTTCGCTAAGAAGAGACATCATTTAAACGATAAATTCCATAAAAACGGAAATTTTCGTCCCTGATTAGCCTATGCGGACTGCACAGGCTAATCTGGGATGACCATTTACGCACAAGTATTTTGTCCAGTTTTCTCAGAACACGACACATCTATGAATACTTGCTTCCCCCGGCTCAAACCTTTCTTGAGCCACATGTTGCCGTGCTGTGGCTCTTATTTGGCTAGTTTCGGGTTTTTATGAAGAAATGTTGTGACCAAATAGAAAAGGTCAATATGTAGACATTGAATAAATCGTTTACACCAGAGATGACATTGCTGTCAGATCTGTTCAGATGAATGAAAATATTCCAATAATTTGGAAATGATTCAAGGATAAATTTAGACTTTAGTACCATGAGCGCATTGTTACGCTCAAATCAGACATTACATCCCAAATGGAATATGAACCATTGTGGGTCATTATCGGAACATTTTTTACCACTTGGCCACACAATGTTTCGTGCCAAATGAGTAACGCCTGCGGCCTCTTTTTGTGCTCATTGACTAGTCAGTCAGATGATATATGGGTATTACTTTTGTCAGCAGAATCTGTTTCCCTTTGTGCTTGTCCTAATAATAACAATAAACATTATTAAAGCTTTCAACGTGAAACGTCATAAGTAGGAAGATCCTGTAAGAAGGACGTGCAGTGCACATGGAACGTTAATATACAATTAATACTTTTGGAGTTTTTGCCCTTTGTTTATTTTCACACTTGAGCTTTGTTCAGAGCAATAAACCTACTTCAGTTGCAATGCACAAAACTCATTACTCTTTATCTCACTCTTTCGGAAGTATTGTCCTTTTTTAATTATTGATCAGAGAATAACTCCGAATACCATGAAGCTAGTCTCTCGAAACTGTATAGGTAGGTGGATCGCATTCAAGAGAAGTGCAGTGCACAGTAATATTAATTCTGGCACCTTTGTTTATGTCCTTTCTCAAATTTTGTCCAGAGTATATTTATAGCACTTATTAGTGTATAAAGTGTTCTTTACGATATCATCACTCGTATTTACATAAGCTTGATAGAAAATGGAGACACATCTGCATTGCGCAATTGTAGTAACCACAGAGGCATAGCATGAATTAATGCATTTGGATAATATATTGTAGACAGCAATTACACAATTACAAGGTCATATAAACCATGTGAACTTCAGAAAGTGGCCAGTTTCTTCACCAAGGAAATATACTTACTGTACTTGTAGAGGGCCACTAACGAATGGTAGTTATCAAATGCAAAACCTCATATGGGTTGATATTTACGTGTATTTCAAACATTAGAACCAGAGGCCTTGATAGTTTTGACATTGGCTCTTCATTAAAAACGTTTTGTGTGAGAGATGACCGCTACATGGTTTAAAGACAAACTATCAACCATGTTGGTCATGTTGATAAGTATGTCAATATAAACCAAAAGGAAAGCTTTTACCAAATGGGATTAATCTGAAAAATCTCTAAGGAGCTCTTCAATGCTTTGTCAAAATCTACCAAGTGGTTTAGGAGATGATGATTAATGCAAAAGTTGGAAAGAACAACACGCAAGCACAAAACGTCACTTTGAGAACTATGTCCTAAAATTAGACACCAATAGACAAATGGTACATTACGTGATGCATTTTATGCATCTCATCACTATAATCATGAAACACTTTTCTTTGTTTACATAATTAAAAACATAAAATGCATATGAATGAATACTTTTAGGTAGGAAATTCACAAGGCTGACGAACGACTAAAAGCTGTATTTTAATTTAACATGGCATGCCTATCAATTAGTTAGATTGTTAGGACTTAAAGCGTAGACAAAAAGCAAGAATTATTGTCAATCTACTCTATCTCGGCCAAAATTATATATGTTATTTATATTTATTTGAAATAAGGAAAGAGGAACATTCTCAGATGTGATATAAAACATTCTGAAGTGAATCTTGTTACCGGGTGGTTTATTTCTCATTATTGTTAAAAGTACAATTCATAATATTGAAAACACCAGGGTATTGGTTTTAGTAAATATATTATTTAAATATACAATACTCACAATGTTACCACGATTAGTGTAAAGAACATGTTTTTGAGGCACTTGAATTTATTCTTTTTTTTTAGCTTTTAAACTTGTGTTCGTAATTTATTAAATGTATGTATTACCTTGATACATTTCCGTGTGTTAATACAACTGTAGTCTTTATAAATTTAATAAATTGTTGATATGCATGCGTGCGCACGAAGAAACGAAGCTTTTGTGAAACCATTTTTTTGCATTGGTCACGTTGAACCATATCATCAATGCAATCAGGTTAATTACAAATACACGTATTCTTAATTACAATCTTTTAACACATCTTGTGCCGTCTTCCGTAGTTAAACATGTATTAGGTGTATTTTTGTTGTATCGGATATGAGTTTTAAGCATATCTCTTTACGAAAGCAAACTAAAGTTGTAAATGGAAATAACCGACAGTCGGAATTATTAATTTTTCGCATAAAAAGGCCGTCGATAAATGCATAACTGATTTTGTAAACCGCCTGGAATAATAGCATTATTCAAGCGTTCCATACATAAACTGTCAAAGAAAAACATAATTGCAATGGTCTCTATGTGTGCGATGGATTTAAAAAGAAGGAACATTTACTAAACCCATAGGCGCACTGGTTACGCACATATTCGAATTGTCCGCGAGAGCTGGAACTTGTTTCGTTAATTGAAAACCGTTAATACTATATGTTGTCTTACGTAACAAATTAACTGCCTCCATGTGATTCGAATTTAGTGTGTACTTAATCGTATTTTTGTCTTGTTCGGTAAACTCACTATTGCATAACATTAGACTCTTCTAGTTTTTCAAAATTAAACTGTTGCTTTTTAAATCGCGGGTTAAACATGCACACATCACATTTGAGTTTATTGATAGTGTGTCTAAACGCAAATGACGAGATATCTGTTAACTGTTTAACCCATTCAACATAGTACCAACAGGCCCGTTTTTAAACTTATTGCACTTATTAAAAGTAAAGAAAATATGATAGCATTTTTATTTTAGGAGTCATTTAATATTAAACAAAATTATTTGCACTTCCTAATAAATTAATATGTCGTCGGAGTATCGAATTCCTATAACACAATGAATGCAATTTCATCATAGGAATTCGCTTAACAAAATATGGGTTCATCAAAAATCTCCTATTTATACCAAACTACACAATAAGATAATTAAGAGAACGATCTGAATAAAATAAAATCTTTAAGCCTGATTGAACTCAGGAATAATGTAGTCATAAAGACAGCGCTGTTGAACCGCATATTGGTATTAATGCAATGTTACCTTAGGAGAGCACTTTAATGTGTACCAATCTCTGAAGATAAAACATATCGGTATTGAAAACGCTATTGCCTTTTATAATTTGTTTTCGATTATAGCAATGGAGTGGGCTGCAGTAGTATAGCAACTTTGATCCATGTTTCACTGTTCAATGTTATATTAATGCAAAAGTGTGAATAAGAACAAACAAGTATGTGAACTTTACTATTTCATGAATATCACACTTGCAATTGCTGGTGAGTAGAATAATTAGGTAATTGTTTTGTAAAACTATACCACCTCTTCTTCCTTAAACTGTTAACCTTAATTATGTTAGGTNTCAATGTTATATTAATGCACAAGTGTGAATAAGAGCAAACACGTATGTGAACTTTACTATTTCATGGATATCACAATTGCAATTGCTGGTGAGTAGAAAAATTAGGTAATTGTTTCGTAAAACTATACCACCTCTTCTTCCTTAAACTGTTAACCTTAATTATGTTAGGCTGTCTATTAAAACATTTGTGAAGTGTCAGGTAGGTGAAACTCTGGAAATCAGCAACAGTAACCAAAACACACAACAATTACTCCTTCATAATATAAGCACCTCCTGGACAAGAATACATGATATATCGCCGCTATATGTTGAGAAGCAATGAGAATTTCCCAGGGGTATCACATTTCACACTGGTTATAAAATCAATCAAGCACTGATAACCAGTGTTGCGCAACAGACATGCGATAGCGCATTTGACTCTCAACATCTCATTCTGTCTGAAGATAACGCCTCCCTCTTATATGAAGTGATCAGGTAATATTGGTGCAACCATGTCAGAAATGTGATGCAGCAGAATGAACTTAATACAATTTATATATGCGTAGTGTAAGTTTGTGTTGCCATGCATGAATGTATATACCACTTATACACAATTTTGAAATTGGAAATTAATACGCTACTTTTTAGAGATTTTTGATCGTGTTTGTTTAATTACTGACACACCTCGATTTCATGTGTTTTTCTGTATGATATTTTTTACCAAATTATTACATCAGTGGGTAATTATAATGATTAACCCATGCGATACCGTGTAGCGTAATGCGATGGAACAATAACGTACATATCTCAATGACGTTTTCGTTGAGATTTAGTTTTGCTGTTAAAACTTAAAAAAAAACGCACTCTAGTCCACACAATTATTCTAATCAACAAGCTACATGCGAGGCCTAAAACGAACCTCGCCCGCAAGAACAAGAAATTGTGAGTCCTATATCTTAGGCTGTATAGCGTGAACTATCCTGACTCATTTTATACACAAAGTGACTCGTTATATACCCATGAAACACTAGACGGTAGTATGTCATAGACAGGAAAAGATCAACCAACTAACAAGGATTGTAAACAGGACATGACATTTAAGCCTGGGATTGACATTATATCTTGAAATCGTCTGGATAATTTCATTTATAAATCGACTTAGACCACACCATGAAACTGTTGTCTTTGTAAATAAAATGTGTTCCAGATGTAAAATAGATTAGGTTAATACGNGGGTCTGTAATTGGCATCTCTCCATTTGATCTATAAATAATGCACAGATACTGGCTAACTTGGTCGCTCCAATAGTATTGTCCCCCATTAATAAAGATTTAAATATGTACATATGAACGTTCTGTGTAGGAAAGTTTTTTTTAATTATCAAAAGTTTGCCATAAATCGTGTGCTTAGAAATATAAAAACAAAAACATGCTTCCTGGCGTACCTGTATTCTTCTCAACTCCACCATCTCAGAATAGTTTAGTGCCTTCGGGTCACATGTGAGCGCCTAAGGGATCATGACCTTCCTTTTTACTTATTTTTCAAACTAAGGTTGTGTGTCATTGGTTTATAGTAACCGGTCACAGGCAGAAATTATTTAATTATCAAAGCATTATAGCTAGACAAAACCTTAAAATCTGCTTCACCCTGTCATAGGCGGAAAGACGGATGTACTGACAGAGGGAATGGACAATCGCTATATGCATCGAATATCAATATACCAGGGGCATAAACATATAATAATAATAATATGCAAAGACTGCAATTTGAATGTTACGTCTAATATAGGTCTAGTATAACTGACCTTGTGGCAAAGTGACAAATTTGGATGCTGCATTTGCTAATTGATTACAACATAGGCGTAATAATTGACCATTTGAGACGGCATAGAAAAACGGCGTGTTTGTCGCACGTCTTCGGTAAAGATGGCACATGAAATAATTAAAAGGTGTCGGAATTTTTAATGGGATTAAATGCGGAGACATCTCAATCGGTTTACCGATTTATATAGGCTACTGGTCGTGTACGTAATTCCGGTCTTACGTAAAAAAAATCGGCCACCTGTGTTAAAGCATTTTTACGATCTAAACATACATATTTTGACTATTTTTAAAAAAAATCAACTTGAAAACCAAATCTACTCTCATTTTTTTGCAATTTAAAGAAGCATAAAAAACATAGCAGGAAATATTTGTCACGTGGGGAAAGTGACGTCTTCGTAAGTTTCGAAAATTATATTCTTATAAGAAACAAATACATTTGATAATTTTTTATTTTTTTTTTATCTGATAAACTTTAGTTAAGGTTTTTCCAATTAATTGTACAAAAACATATATTCAAAACATAAAAATCAGGACCTAAATAAAAAAATTAATATATAATTTTTTTCACAATTACCATTTATTAATTTTTAGGAGCCCTGTGCAGAGACAAGATTATATCGATGATTTATTGTGTTATTTATTTCTCATTGCCTGTCTAGCATATATATATATATATATATATATATATAGAACCATTTCGTGTGTTTTTTTCGTATTGATTTCACTGTGCTCACAATGTCGGTCACAATGTATGACATAATGTTTACATTTTGTCTTTTATTGACTGGAATATAAGAAATAAATGTGTAGACATTTGTTAATTTGTTGCTTTTTTACATTATATCTCAGGAATTTGCTAAAAGTACAAAAGATCATTGACTCTCCTGCGTTATTATTATAACTCATACAATTTTGATTTTGACTCTTGAAAATATGGTCCCAAGAGTCATTGACTCTTGAGATTTGAGGTCTAAGGAAAGCCCTGGTCTATTAAAATTATGCACATTTTGTTTATTTTCAGTGCGGATGTGTTCAAATCAATTCTTAAAATTTACTTGTTCTATAGTGTTCAAGGCAGTCGTAGGCAGAGAGGGAACTTATCCTATTAAAATCCAGGCAGACTTGAGGCCCAAGACAAAGGTGGTTCTCGATTCCTTTGTTAGCTATAAACTTGGACCAGGCTGTTCATGTCCTATCCTGCAAACGAAAGGTACAGTTAAAGGTGTTTAATATGCTATGTTAACACTATTCATGTATTGACTTAATAATAAGTGTTTCCATCAAAATAGTGTTTCATCATACACACATAAGAGATTCTTCTTCTTAGTCTTTGTTTCTTAATACAAGTACTACAAGTTGAAAAGTAGTTGAATCCCATTATTGTATGTTAATTTACTATTCAGAACATAATTATAATTCCCCCAAAGAAGTTTGTGTGCGGGTATACTGATATCACCCTTTCGGTCGGTCGAAAGACTTGACTTGACTTGGCCTGTCACGCTGCACAAGAGTATTTTGCGTCGCGAACCTGTCTCTCAGTTTTCTGTGTGTCAACATGAAACTTGGTAGATTGTTTATACTATGAAGAAGTGCAAGACGTATTTGTTTTGTATTTCGCGATATTCTTTGCAGAGTTATGTGCCCTCTAACGTAGAAATATTTCGGATACTTACATCATTAAACA
Organism: Dreissena rostriformis; assembly: GCA_007657795.1. Classification (NCBI taxonomy): domain Eukaryota; kingdom Metazoa; phylum Mollusca; class Bivalvia; order Myida; family Dreissenidae; genus Dreissena; species Dreissena rostriformis. The sequence goes on from VMBQ01007964.1 coordinate 31,542, forward strand.
CGTGTCCTTTGCGTCGTGAAATCGTCTCTTAGTTTTCTGTGTAAAAGCATGAAACTGTACAGATAAATTGTTTATACGTGTACTTTGAATAAGTGCAAGACGTTAGTTTCGTGAAGCCGCGATATTCTTTACTAATGCGAGTTTTAACTTGGGCAAATTTTCTATTCTTACATAATGTTCATGTGTACCTTTGGTCGTCAAATTGTCTCTCAGTTTTCTACGTATCAAAATGAAACGTTAAAGCAGTGTTGTCTATACTATGTATTAGTGCAAGTGGAATTTTCTTGGCAAACTTATGTGCCCTAGAACTTAGGAAAATATTGCATACTGACATCAATTTACATACGTTATTTGTGACGCGGACAGTTTTTTGAAACGTTTGTCGGAATGTTGTTTATACTATGAAAAAGTGCAATACTTTTTTGTTTATGTCGCGCTATTATTTGCTCTTGTACTTGCCCTGTAACTTAGATACATTTTGGATACTTCCATCATTATACATGTGTACTTTTTGTCGTCAACTTGTCTATCCGTTTTGTTCATATCAACATTAAACTTTCAAGATATTTGTTAAACTATGCAGAAATGCAAACCGAACGTTTAGGTTTGTCGAGATATTATTTGCAGAGTTATATGCCCTTGAACTATGGCAAATGTTGGATAATTGCATCATTGTGCATGTGTACTTTGTGTTTCGCACAATTGTTTGTATTAAACGAAACTTTATAGAAGTGTTGTTTATCCTATTCAGAAGTTCAAGACGTTATGGTCGTTTCCTTGAACTTATTGATTCATTAAATCAGCGTTAAGGTTTTTGTGTTTGTGAGTGATCAATTTGAAGAAGGGAACGACAAAATTTGAGAATAATTTTACTTATACTCAAGTTTTGCTCCTGCCTCAAATAAGCCATTGCGCGGCAATATGTTATCTTTTATTAAAGTTCCAGTTTTATTTTTCATATTCATACTACCGCTCAAAGCAATTTCGATTACACAATGACAATCGTGTGATTTATGTAATAGTTATTTATCCACCAACAGAGTCACTGTGTTGTGATAACAAAATATCCAATAAAAGGGACTTGTTAATAGATTTTCGTATTAAACATATCACTTAATAAATTAACTTGCAAATATGTAATATTAAGAATAGATTTAAATAATTATTATAACAAGGAAAAAGATGCCATACAAATGTGCCTGTCCCGGAGCTCGAATCCGGGACCTCTCAAAGCAAACCTTGGGCACTACCACTACACAACGCACTTTCGAATTTAAGAGGGAAGTTCTTAAATGTTATGTTGGTAATACCGGTTCAGGTTTTTCTTCAATTATCGATGAAAGCGTTAATAGCGCTTAATTATTTTTTTCGATTTCGATTGATCTCATATCAATAAACGAAAACATATTTTTAGCATTTTTCTTAGTCATGAGCGTTATTTTGCTTTTTGAATATAATGCATAGATTTGTTTTTGAATATATGACCATTTTTTAACAAGTCCCTTTTAAAGTAATAAATTAATCAAACCACACGAATAGACTACTTGTTATGATATCAGTTTAAAGTAATGAATTCATTCTGCATTTCAGAGAGCAAAGCACTGATATTCCGTGAAAAGGGCTCCTTTGAAGACGATAAAATTATTTACTTCTCGGCTAAAGACACAGTAGTTCCTTTCTCGGAGAAATTGGAAAAGCACGTTCGAGACCTGGCATCAAGGAAACACCTGTGTGCAAAACTAGACCGGTTCAGACGTTCCAAATCTCCAGAACGTGACAGGATGATGAAACAGCTTCTTCGTAAAGTTGGCATTCTGCCGTAAATAATTTCAATTTTGCTTCGTAAACAAACGCTCTGTGGTGATTTAACTATGTCTTAAATGTAAAATTACTGTCGTTTTAGGAGTATTTAATCATCCTCTAGATTTTAGTCAGGACTCAAAACTGAAATAATTAACTTGTGAACCTCCCTGCATATTTACCTCATATTATGTCGCCATTTCTTGTTGCGCACAGTGACATATGTCAGCGAGTGGTGACACTGTTCTTGATCACACATTCAGCGCTGTTTTCAACTGAATGAATCATAGGCGAGGTTGAAATTGATTGTGATATCTAGTCAGTTGATAAAACTTGTCTGTAGCGTATTCATTTGTGCGTATAGAATATTAACATACTATGGCTGCTTGCAATTGATGATTTTGCAATACTAGTCAATTTGTTTGAATTGTGTTCTTAAGTCTAAGTTGTATTTCCTCTTTTCATTACTGTTTCAGGTCTTCCTCGTATTTGTATTTCATTTATTTCGCATGCTTTCATTTTAATCCACAGTCACAATTGAACTTATAATCAATTTAGTATGTATTATATATTTTATACAATAATAAAGACCACAACTGGATGTAATATATTGTTTATTTACAATATACGAAAGTTATAACATGCAAAATGGAATTATGACAATAGATGTTCAAATATTTTATTTCTGTTAACACCAAGGTAAATTCAGCTTTAAGATTGTTGCCCGATTTTCATGGTTGACTTGTGTTCAAACTAAAACAACATAAAGCACAACATGAATTTCATGAACTTGGACAAGTTGGAATTCTGTTATTTAAAAAAAACTTCATTCTGCGTGTTCTAACATTTGTTGAATGTATGATTGCGTTAAATATTATTAGGAAAACTAATAGACATAAATAGTGTATATGTGAAAGATTATGAATATCTCCAAAGCAATTTAAGAGAAGTACAGAGAACAACATTTCGAAATCTGTGTACAGATTCATAAGCATAGACATGTACACAGCCGGATATTCCAAATAACTCAACAATAACAAAGAAGAAAAAATAACAAAAAATACATATTCATATAAAACTTACATTATCCACATAGAAATTCAATGGATAGACAAAGGTAGGCCTAACACAATTCAATTTACGACCATAGCTATGATACATTTCATCTCAGGGCTTAACCTGTCTCAAACTTTTCTCGGGCCTTATTTTTCCTTGATAAGGCAAAATCTGTCTCATTTGGATAGTGTATGTGTTTGAATGGAGTAAAAGTTAGAAAAAGAAAGGGTCAATTTGAAGCCATTGACTAATTTTGAAAGAAGCAGAGTAAGTCATGCCTCTTACACTTTACACCAGAGATGACTTTTTGTGTTGCTTGACTAGTCAGTCAGATGTTATATGGATATTACTTTTGTCAGCATCATCTGTTTCACATTTTGCTTGTCATAATCATAACACTCAAATTTATTAAAGCTTTGCATATGAAACGTCATAAGTAGGTAGATCTCATTGAGGGAAAGTGCAATGCACAAGAACCATTTCTCTGCATTTGAGACTTTTGGAATTATTGGCGTGTGTTAATGTTAGTGTTTAATTGTTGTCCAGAGCATAAATCCAAAGACTATGAAGCTGCCAACTAGAGGCTTCATATATAGATTGATATCATTCAAGGGAAGTACAGTTCACAAGAATCGTTACTTTGGTAACTTTATTAATGTCCATTCTTCAATTGTGTTAATAGTTTATTTCTAACACTTCTTAGTGTAAAAAGTGTGCTTAANTACATCATATTGCCACCCCGGACATTGGTTCGTTGTCTTTGTTGTCCGCTTGTGTCAACACTGGCGTAGGAATTATTGTTAGAAGGAACCAATGCCCGGATACATTACCTTGCAAGGGTCTTGCAAACTTTTTTAACAATTTATTAAGTTTCACATAATATCTTCAAAAACAACAACAGTCACACTTCAGTATATGTATTCTAAAATAAGTCAAATGCACTAGCTGTAACATTTTTTGTTCGGTCTCGTACTGTGTAACAATATAAATATCATTATTATCAGAGGTAGTAAAATGAGACAAACTGACAACAATTACAAAACCCTGCCCAAGTGTTACAACATGTGCTTTGCCATGATATGTCACAAAGTAACCTATCTTCCGGTCCTGATGTCACGTGACGATAAGGTCGATTGATATTTAAAATTCTAAATTCAACATTTCTTTTGTTTTAACGTTGCAGCATTAAAATACAGTACAACGACTATTAATAATAATAATAACAATAATAATAATAATAATAATAATAATAATAATAATAATAATAATAATAATAATAATAATAATAATAATAATAATAATAATAATAATAATAATAATAATAATAATAATAATAATAATAATAATAA